>OX381717.1:36059819-36275819 GCA_947462335.1 Harmothoe impar | reverse complement strand
TTGGCATTCTCCTCCCTTGTTAGGGAGTGGTCATCTTTTAAAAACATAGGAGGGGTGGGGGAGTTGGTGGATTTTGGGGGGAGGACCAACAAATTTTGGACCCCTTTTAGCAAAATCTCGCCCCCTCCTGAGGGGGGAACCAAAGAAATTGCACCCCTTTTAGCAAAAAAGGCCTGTGCATTACTATAGCTCCAAAGGTGTGAGCCGCGCTCAATTTCAACCTGCCTTGGGGGAGGGGAACTGAAAAAATTTCGACACGGGGGGGGGGGGGGGACTAAAAAACTTCTGACCTGCTCGCACGGAAATCCACCAATCCTCCCATCCCTGTTGTTAAAAAATGACCACTTCCTTACTATAACAAGTCCTGACTACGTTATAGGTCGTTATCATTCCCTGCATTGCATTCAGACAAACAGCCCCAACAGCCAATCACATGCGTCTAATCAGATCACATGATTCCTGGCACTTCCTGTACAAAGGTACATGCCCTGCCTCAAACTCATGACCGACTCAATAGCAACCGACTAGCACAGCTGAAATGCCAAAGTTATAAGATTTTCAAAGTTTTTCAAATAATATTCCTGGAATTAGCTTCAATGGGGAACTCCTCAAACCAGGTCTGCGCATGGGTGAACAGCAGATTCTAGTGGCCTTAATACAAAGCTAATTCAGAAATAGCGCACTAACTCCACTCAATCAGTAGGAGACGCTTTTCGCGCCAAATTCTGAAGCAGACGACAATAGGAAGCTTGACTGGCACCTAAATCTGTTTGCCCTTTAGTAGACGCGGTAGGATCCAAACATTTAGGTCTCGGCATCTCGGCCATCAGATCTCTCAGATCTAGACCCGACTCTGGTAAATAGCAATCTAATTTTTGCAGGCGACAAAAGATCTGACAGATAAAATAAATTAATGGCCTGCTTCGGGTTCCGCACTTCAAAGATGGGATGTGTGAGCGACCGAGCGGAGAAAAATGACGTTTAAAATGAATATTCTGGAGCTGGAGGAGATGGTGTGCTTTGTTTTAGCGCGGCTTTCATTATTTATCTCGACTATCGAACAACCCCATCGAAAGGGCATCTCGGCTCGCGGAGGGCTTTTTGTAAGATAGCGGTGAATATTAATAATGGGGTCAGTCAATCATGGATCGGTGTCAAAAAGAGGCTTGATATCTCTTAGATCATTAACACATGGTAATTTGATGCTATCTGACTAAGTGAGGAGAAGGTTAGCGTTATACGAGCCGTGGGTATTCGCCATTTAAGCAACATTTGTTATTATGGGGACTATACAGGACCGACGCATTAGACTATGGAGGCCGCCATTTTGAATGAGACCAATGCATTGTGGTTAGGCCCTCGAGTCCACAGCAGTCCATTATGGGTGAATTTCTTGTCAGTCCTTTTGTTTAAGGTGTGAGAGGAGGGGATTAGCTTGATAAGGAGATGGGAGTGTAGCCCCCGATTACCTAAGGTACCAGGATGTGCTAGTCCCGTATACATGGGTGCATTTTTGACCATGTCGCCGTGACGATTTTTCGCAAAGGTGCCGTGTCACCGTGTTGATTTTTATCTAATATAACCAACTCTAAATGTTGTGTCCATCCATTTTTAAAAGTTCAATGTTGCCCGTGTCAATTTTTAAAAGGCCTGTGTCGCGGTGTCGTATGACCACATCATTGTGCAGCAATGTAGTGCTGGCGAGTAACTCGCCGTGCTGTGTCAGTGACAACCGTCTGGAAGTTCATCAACCGCGGATCGTCTGCATGATGCATAAATGCAACACTGGCGAGGGACTCGTGAGGGCTGCATCCATGCATCATGCCAACAAAGGGCCTTAAAGCCCAGCGTGGCCTGTATTGTGTATATACGTATGTAGTGATGGTACATCAGATACGGTGTGGCACACCCAGATACAAACTCAATGACTGTCTGGGCTTTTGTTCACACACAACAAAGATAGAGCCTATGCTAACTGTGCTGCGGGCAACTGAGATACTCAGAGAATATAGTTAAAAATGCTATGATAAAAATCAAATAAGGTCTCAATGATAATATTCATGATTTTCAATAGATAAATCATCATTTTAAGAGAACCACTAGATACAAATTGTACAGGGTCTTAGTGATAATATTCATAAAAGATAAATCAAGAGAACCACAATCCGGGGTTTTTGTCTTAAATTATGAAGGGCTTTCTCTGACTCACTGCATATTGGCTTAAGAACATGGGAGCGCCATTAAACATTACACTATACTACAATAGTGTAAGATGATGCAGGGCCAAATAGACTCGATCCTGCAGCCTCTGTGTGTGACATCCTGGTTGAAGGCCCTAGTGGGGTCCCTTGATAGGGGGGTCCCCATGTCGCATGTCAATTTTAAGAAATGGCCATGTCACATGTCTATGTCGCTTAATAATGCTCATGTCCCATGTCGTTTTTAAGAACTGTCCATGTCCTATGTCACTATCTTTTTAAGGCTCCTGTCGCATGTCACTAGGCCTCATGGCGCATGTCGTTTTTAAGAAATGCCCATATCGCCATATTGAATTTAGGGGTCTAGAGCCATCTAGTGGGTAGCTGCCCAGCATGTACACAGTATTCTGAAAGACAGCCAGTACTATAGGCAACATCTGCTGAGCGATAGTGTATGGAGAGTGTGAGGGGGAATGTAGGAGAGTGTAGTCACTAGAGCTAGTCTCCCTCCCTGAGCTGCTCCCTTACCACCCATCCATCCTGAGTCTACACCCCCACCACCACCACCACCACCGCCCGGGCACCACCACTATCCAGGCCAGGCACCGCCGCCGCCACCACCTCCTCCCTGCAGGCCCGCAGTGACGGGCGCAGGGCAGGTACGGGCTGAAGACAAACTCGCGCTCTGATTGGCTGCCGGGCGGTATCTATTTTTAGCTGCGTCCTGCGGGGAGTGGGCGGCTTAAAAGTGACCGGAGAAAACGTCAGCAGCGTACAGGGGATATGTCGAAGATAATCCACTGTGTGTTATAGCAGGCTGAGGCTAGCCCCTGCCTTATATTCTGTGTTAAAGCTGAGAGCAGCCCTTGCCTTATATTCTGTGTTAAAGCTGAGAGCAGCCCTTGCCTTATATTCTGTGTTAAAACTGAGAGCAGCCCTTGCCTTATATTCTGTGTTAAAGCTGAGAGCTGCCCCTGCCTTATATTCTATGTTAAAGCTGAGAGCAGCCCCTGCCTTATATTCTGTGTTAAAGCTGAGAGCAGCCCCTGCCTTATATTCTATGTTAAAGCTGAGAGCTGCCCCTGCCTTATATTCTATGTTAAAGCTGAGAGCAGCCCCTGCCTTATATTCTGTGTTAAAGCTGAGAGCAGCCCCTGCCTTATATTCTGTGTTAAAGCTGAGGGCAGCCCCTGCCTTATATTCTGTGTTAAAGCTGAGAGCAGCCCCTGCCAAATATTCTGTGTTAAAGCTGAGGGCATCCCCTGCCTTATATTCTGTGTTAAAGCTGAGGGCAGCCCCTGCCTTATATTCTGTGTTAAAGCTGAGAGCAGCCCCTGCCTTGTATCCATATCATGCCATCTATTTTAGCATATACAGAGAAACTTCATGTAATTTATTTTGGTTAATGCCAGTCACAAGGAAACCTGGTCATCCAGTTGATAAGAGTAACATGAAAAACCCATGCCCTCTATGTGCCAACAGTTACAAAGAGTCTATTGTGTGTTGTGGCTAATGCAATTCTCTAAAAGAGAGAAAACAAAGCTCATATCAGGCGGCGTGCTGTCGCTGCATTGTACAACCAATGTGGTTACCCTAACACTGTGGTTAACTACTCCTGTGGGGATTCGAGCGTCAAAACATACAGTGCCATCCATTAATACAGTACAGTGGGGCCCTTGATGGGGGGATCCCATGTCCCATGTCGATTTTAAGAAATACACATATCGCCATACATCGATTTTAAGAAATGCCCATTTCGCCATATCGATTTAAGAAATGTTCCATGTCCCATGTCACCATCCTTTTTTTTCCTCATGTCCCATGTCACTAAAGCCCAAAATGGCCCATGTTGAATTTAAGGGTCTAGAGCCACTATAGTACTGTCAGGCAAACTATAGCATATATAGTACAAGACATTGAGGGAAGGGAAGGTAGGGATGAATAGGGGACTGGGGAAGGAGAAAGGTAAGATGGAGGAGGGTCAGATGCATCAATACGCCCCGCGAGTATACTCACCAGGGCTGCATTCATGCATCTTGGTGACCTTATTGGGCTGATACACTTCCGAAGGGTCGGCATGATATATTTATGTAATGCAGCCCTGGTGAGTTACTCCCCCAGAGATGCATTCATTAATGCATCGTGGCGACAATGTGTATAATGCATTAAACTGCTTTGTAGTTAAACGGTAATGGCAAGGTAAAATATTGCACAGAAAATCTAAATGCTCCGGCCCTTAGTCTGAAGTGGCTATCCCAGGTTAATCATAGGGACATTGGGCAAGCATGACCAAGTGCTATTCAAAAATGGGGTATATGGGGGTGGGCAGTTGCGCCCAAAGGACCTGTGGTGGAGATGAAGGGTAAGGCACTATCTCCATCGCCTGTCACCTACCGGAAGTCCCCTGCCCCCTCTGGGGTATGAAGCCACCAGGGGGGCCACCCAGGTCAGCTAGACGCGCTACCTAGTGAGACAAAACGGAACTACCCCACACATGTAATTCCGTAACGTTCGGGCAAAAACACTCAAAGAATAAACTTGTCTCCAGACTCGTCTAAGTGGCAAGGAAGTGGGTCTTCTAGCTGGAGATAGAAGACCCACTTGGCATGTGCCTGCCCAAAACCCGACATTTGCTAGCTCCAGATCCTATCTGTGGGATGGTAACCTGATAGGTTAGACAACTTTAGACTCGTTTATTTTATGATAGTCACTTCGATGAGTCTGGAGACAAGATTACTTTTTCAGTGAACCATCGAGGTCAAATACCTCTCTGTACAAATACGGCCATCCTTATCCAATAACGGATAATGCGTGACAATTTATGCAAACGGGTTTGAGTAATAAACAGAGAATCTGCTGGGAGAATGACATCTTGCTAGATAATTGAATCTACAGAGAGGCCTTCTGATCACTCCCTCTATGGCAGAATGTCTGTATTTTAGACTTGCAACCGATGTATGATAATTTATGTGACTGACCAAAACTGTGCCACAGATCTGAACCTCTCATAGATAAAAATCAAAGACAATTGTGGCGGGCCTTGTATCATTTCTGTTTATTGTTTTAAAAAAAAGGGAAACTAATACCTATAGGATGCCCTAAGGTATCTTTTCCCAAAACATGTCACATATTCTCATCACATTTCCTAGGCTATTACCAATTGAGAACATCATTTAAAAACGTATCCTGCAGGGGGGGGGGGGAGGTAGCCTGCGACCAGTCCTACTTGCCCTACACTACTGATACACGTGTACCACTGAAGTAACACTCAAGTGGTAGGGAGTGAGTAGTATATAGAATACGGGGCTTGACACTGGCAATGAGCTGAGTGATTCAGGCAATTAATACAGTCAAATCTTGTTATAAGGAGAGCCTTTTGGCAAGGAAATTGTTCCTTATAACCAATAATGAACATATATATGTGGCATGTACTAGGGAAAGGGTGCACTATGGGCCTTTTTCGCAGATCGTGTCACATATATAGAGAATAGGCACTTTTGGCGATGGAAACGTGTTCCTTATAACAGGAATTCCCTTATATCCATCCTCCTTATAACGAGAGTTCACTGTAGTGTGGATCAGGTCACATGAATTTTTACTTCATCTATTACTATAGCTTTTCACTTTTGTACTAATAAGCTACCTTCTGTGGGCAATTAGTTTGCTAATATCATAGATTAAATCCTTAATTAAATAACGCCCTTTACAAAGTGCTTTACAAAATGGTATAAAGTAAAGAATAAGGTCACTCCAAGGAACTTGTTTCTCTTTAATTTGCGCGTAATAACAACGACTTATCTATTTAGTTTTTTTATGAACGAGTATAATAAAGAGGTTTATTTCGTATCAAATAAAAGCTCAGAATTGCAGTGAATTAGAAATAATTACCATTTTCACAAACGTTATGTCATTAACTCCTAACTACTGAAACAAGATTATTTATTCGTGGTACCTTATATATATATTGGTCTTCCACTGAGCAGTTAATCCAAAGTAAATGGTGCTTAAATAGCTGCCTGCTATTGAAAAAGAAAAGAATAAAAATAGATTCTTTTCTAAAAGCACAAAAGAGAATCCTTGGTCAAAGATGGGTGTCAGATGTGAACAAGGCCGACTGCGAGTCTAGGATGATGTACGACCTTTGAACCCGAACAAGCCCCGGACGAGGCGAGCCCGAGCCCCCAGCGCCTCGCTCGCTTCAACCAGCAACCAATCAAAGACCCCGAGACAGAAGGCGCAAGGCCCAAGGTGAGCAGAAGGACCTTGACCTGTGACCTAATTCCAAGCCTCGTCTTGGGGTGCGGGAATGGATTGTGGTGGTGGTGTTAGGTTGTAAGTAAGCTCTGGGTCTGATTGTCGTCTGCTGGCTTTGATGACGTCATCTATCTCTATCAGGGTGTGAATCCATGGGTGGAAAGTTGCCATTGTCTGCCTTTCTACCCCTCAGCTAGCCTCCTGTGGGGTTGACTGGAGAAGGGTTAACTATACTATTGTGATTCCTTACTCCAGATCGTATCAGAAATAGCAGAATACAAAAGAATTCGATTTTGTGAACTTTTTGCAAGAAATTAACCGAAATGACTACAAGATTTAAAAGCAAGAATCATGCCATTTGTTGACCCTTCACAAGTGTATTATTTCTGTAGGGTCGGCATGATGCATAATTGCGACACTGGCGAGTTACTCACCTGGGTTGCATTTATGCATCATGACGACAAATGGCATAGCACCTTCAAGCACAGTGCGGCCTTAACTCTCGAACGGCATTACACATTCATGCATCATGTCCTGGGTTATCATGATGCATGAATGCAGCCCTGGTGACTAACTCGCCGTAACTGCATTTAAGCATCATGCAAACTTATGGGGTTGAGACACTCCGATCCCGAAGGGTCGGTATGATGCACCAAAGCAGAGCCGGAGCTGCATTGGTGCATCTCTACGACAAATGTCATCTTTTAAGCTGTGTCTTTAAGACGTTGGGCCAATGTTTTCGTTTCAGACCGGCTGCCGTCTCTGACCAGGGGCCTTCTCTGACCAGATGCCGTCTCTGACCGGCTGGGAATGATACTGTCTAAATCGAGTAGAAGCACATTAAAATGTAATATAGGAGGCTAATTATTAGTATATATCAACCACCATGATTTTTTTTACAAATCCTTATATATATATATATATATATATATATATATATATATATATATATATATATATATATATATATATATCAGTCTAGTTTAAACCTTTTTTCACACCCGGTCAGAGAAGGCACCTGGTCAGAGATGGCACCCAATCAGAGACGGCACCCGGTCAGAGACATTCACATTGGCCCAAGTTCGTGAGACACAGCCTTTTAGCGACATCCGTCGATAAAGGGTTAAGCCCGTCGCTACACTGCCCGCAGCTACCCTCACCCACACCCAACCCCTCAGCACATGGACAGCCCGCCTTTTCTTGTCGCGACTTTAAATATCAGGTACTGACAACTTCCCGGCGACACCGGAAAGAGAAAGCCGGTGCAAAAAGGGTAAAAGAGGAGCAGCTGGTTGGGTGGCCATGACGCCAGGGGGCGCGCTTATCGCGCCGCTACAGACGGCGTGTCGGAAACCTTAAACCTGGCGTCTCACCGCCAAAATGTCGAACACTTTTCATCATTTCTCAAAAACTAGCCACACTATATTCACCCAACCTTCAGCGTGGTAGTTGTAGATATAGGGGAATATATCTCAGTGAAATATTTTTTAGGATTTGTATTTTTTTGCCATTTGTGGAGCAATGAAAAGGTGAGGCTACGTGGAAGGAGGGTCAAGTTGACCGTTTGAGTGCTGAATAGTGAAACCATGTGCTTGAATGCAGCTCTGGCGAGTAACTCGCCAGGGCTGCATTCACGCATCATGCCGACCCTACATGGTTAAAATCCCCTCGGCGGGTCGGTATAATGTATGAATGCAGCCCTGGTGAGTACACTCGCCAGGGATCCATTCAAAAATCATTCCGACCAAGGGCTTATTACATTAAAGCACTATGCGGCCCTTCCAGGGTTAGGGCGTCGGAGGCGCGTCCCAGTGGGAGCAGGGGGAGGGGGGGGGGGGGGTTCAACAGACGACACAGCTACATTGATTTTTCCTTTCCTATGGTGTAGGCAGCAGACCCTCAAGTGTCGTCCCCTCTCAAAATAACCATATGTTCCCTTTATTTCACGAACCAAAAAAATGGAAAAACAACCCAGACTCTCTTACTTGCCGAGCGGCTCATATCAGTCCGAGAGAAAAATATGGTGTCTTTATAAGTTATTGATATTAAAGAAATTGGTTTATCAGCTGTTAAGTGGAAGTAGGCTACACATTGTTGACACTTATTTAAAAGCTTTAAACTTAAACTAAAATCATAACCAAGATCCTCAAAATCTATTTTAAATAATCTTATGGTAAGCTTAAAGGCATAGATGTTGCTGTCCTGGCAGTCAGAATGCAGGCATGACATATATATATATATATATATATATATATATATATATATATATATATATATATATATACTCAGCCCCTTATATACGGAGGCCCAGGGTTTAAACGTTTTGATAGCTAAAATCCTGATATTTGGAATCGTTGACACCAGTATAATATAGGGGTTATAGATGGGGGGGGTCCCCATGTCGCATGTCGATTTTAAGAAATGTCCATGTCCCATGTCACTTATTTATTGAGCCTTCTGTCACATGTCACTAGACCCTATGTCGCATGCTGATATTAAGAAATGGTGATGTCGCTGTGTCGAATTTAGGGGTCTATACCCGTAATATTCAGTAAACCCCAGCCCTTTTACAGCGAGCGACATCGGTAAGCCGGACCCGCTTGTATCCGTGCGTTCTGGTATTCGTGCCGGTACCATCTCTGCAGTTACCATGGCAACACTCTGAAATCTCACTTTTTGTCATTTTTATTACAGTTTTTGGTGCTTTATTTTTCATCTGGTGTTTTATTTAAATCTCTGCTTTTTCCCAGGGGTTGAACTCGGGGTGAGGTAGAAGCGGGATTTGAGTTGTGATGAATGGGGAGGCAGTGAGGGTGCACTTTGAATAATGTGAATGTGATTTTGATTGCAGAGGGCTTCAATCTGAGCCCAGATTAGAGAATGTGGGCCTTAAAGCTTGACCGTCATGGTTGAAGTGAGGCCAAATGCACCTTTGAATATAGTTCAGTTTTCATTCACAAGATGGCTCTTAAGGGTTGGTAGCTCAGCTCTTACAGGCACAAGATAGGGTGAATATATTGTAGCTTGACAATGCTCACGGTCCCCTGTTCAAACACTGGTGCCCTCTGGTGGAACAGTTATTTTAGTCTATGTATGGAAAACGCTGAACTTATTCCCTGATGGGCCAGCTTTAAGCCTTTAAGGACGGATGTCACTTGAAGATGATATTTGTCGTCATGATGCACCAATGCAGCCCTGGTGAGTAACGGGGCTGCATTGGTGCATCATGCTGACCCTTTGGGAGTGTCTCAACCCTGCATGGTCAGCATGATGCTTAAATGCAGCACTGGCAAGTTACACACAGGGCTGCATTCATGCATCATGACGACCAATATATATATATATATATATATATATATATATATATATATATATATATATATATATATATATATATATATTCTCTAAAGTAATATTCTCTAAAGTATTTGAATTGATTGAGAGTTGTATAAATAATCAATAAAAAAAGTATGGGGTAGGTAAGTTTTGCTAGTGATTGGCCGGCTTCTGGCAGAGATATAAGTAGTTTAGGTCAGGAATGAAAGAAAGCGTGGCCGAGGAAGGTAGAGGTGAATAGCAGGGGTGAATGGCCTGTGATTAGACCACACATCTTCTACCAAAACACTTTTCATTACCTTCACCCCTCTCTACCTCTTTTCCTGTCCATACTTGTGTGTTAGAATTGAGGGGGGAGGGGGCACACATTCAGATTAGGGCCTCAGCTCTGGGCAGGGGTGGCGTATGAATATGTCTAAATGACAGGGTGTTGCGAGGCGTCAGGGCACCGCTTCACGCCATCTATTGCCGCAGAAAGTAGCGCCAACATTGAGGGCTTCCCCGCCAAGCACAGTAGGATGGCAGGCGGCGTTTGGCCTGAATATTAATCTGTGTGGTCAGACCTGAATCTGTATAACCCTTTAGCCATTTCAGAACGGATGTCGCTTAAAGATGACATTTGTCGGCATGATGCACCAATGCAGCCACGGTGAATTACTCGCTGGTGCTGTACTGCTGCATCATGCCGTCCTTTCGGGAGTGTCTTAACTCCATAGGGTCATCATGATGCTTGAATGCAGAACTCGCGAGTTACTCGCAAGGGCTGCATTCATGCATCATGGCAACAAAGGACATGATGCATTAAAGCATCATACCGTCCTTATAGGGTAAATACTGTATATATCTCTGCTGAGTTTTTTTTCCTATCTTGTATAGTTCTCAAAGGGGGCGCGGTAGGAATTCATTCTTCAAAAGAGGAACTAGATGATATTGTAGTATTTGACAAAGCACAGTCACAGTTGCTCTCATATATAAAGTATATTCCAGTTAAACCTGCCGAAAACAGAAACTTTGCTTAACCTGTACTTCTTTGACTAAAATAAAAAAAGGTGTATTTCAAGTAGCATGGTTAGAAAATGAAGGGTAGATAAGTTATTTTCATGCATTATTAGATTCACCCTGAATGTATTGGAGGATCTTTTGCTGAATTTCGGAAGTTATCCTTACATATGTCAAAAACTGTCTTAATCCAGGTTGATACTAGAACACACATGTTTTGGTCTAATGCATGTAAGATATTATGTACTGATCCAACAGATTAAACCTAGGTTATAACCATATATATCTATGTTTACGAAAGCTTAATTATAGTTTATCCCAAAATCGCCATGAAAAGGGTGTTCATACCAGTTTAGGTTCCTTAACCTTATTCTAGTTGACAAACACAAGAGAAACTTAACTACAGTTTATTCCAAAATCGCCCTGAAAAGGGCGGTTATACCAATTTAGGTTATTTAACCATATCCTAGTTGACACACCCACAAGAGAAACTTAACTACAGTTTATTCCAAATCGCCCTGAAAAGGGCGTTTACACCAATTAGGGTTGTTTAACCTTATTCAGGTTGACAAACCCATGAGAAAATTAACTACAGTTTATTCCCAAATCGCCCTGAAAAGGGCGGTATTCTAGTTGACAAACCTAAGAGAAACTTAACTACAGTTTATTCCAAAATCGCCCTGAGAAGGGCGTTCTTCCCAAGTATTAGACTGTAAGATTGTGCTGGGCCGGTGTTACGTCTACCTGGGGCTTGGTGCTGGTAACACACGTCACATGTATACACACCTGAAATGTACAACAGATAAAAGGATTTTGTCACAATGAGTTATATAACTACCCACATATAGAATCACATGAATCAAACAACAGTGTTGCCATTAACATTAAAAAACGGAATTGTTGCATTTAGGGCAAAAAAATGTTAAACCTATCTGATTTTCGCTTTTAAATTAAATACACATTTTACAACTGTGAGTTCTGCCATGAAGCAAATACAGAATCATACACGTTAATTGATAGCGTTCCCAAAAAAGGCATAAAAGCTGAAATAATGGGAAAACCTATACGACAGCATTCTCCCACAGTTGAGAACACTAAATAATAGCCTGAAGCATGGAGCCAAAAATGACGTAAAAGGTTACTTGTATTTTGACTTTCTTCACTATAGGCCATTTTGACAGGTAAGATGCTTGAGTGGATCATCACATTTAGACCAAAAAAAGGTGTTTCAGGCAATAGTGTTTGGAACTAAAGGCGGGTAGGTTTTTTAAATATTTTTTATCGCAACAATGCATTGTACATCATTCTGACACTTTGGAACTTAGTAAACCCGTTTGATGCGTTAAAGTGGCATTCTCACCGAGCGTTTCCCATTCACAATTCTCGTACTGTTCTAGTCTGCTATGTAGTAAGTGTGAGTGGTGAGAATGTCCCTTTAATACAAGGCAGGGGTGGGACTCAGCATGATGCAGCAATGCTATGCTGGCGAGTTACTCGCTAACACTGTGTTTATTACCATGATACATGAATGCATCCCCTACAGCACTGATACACTCCCACATGGTCGGAATGAAGCATGAGAGCTATTCTGAGGTACTTGGGTGGAGAAATTCCCTCACTGATGAGAGTGTCTAGTCTGCCATAGAGGCGTCCGAGCACAATGCCGGACACATTTTACGCTTGCAGTGGCTATCAAAAGATGGCTGTGTTCAGACAGAGATGTATTCGGCTCAGATGGTGCCATCTCTTGTTATAGAATGCATCCAACTCCCAATTATCGCCCTCTCCATCCTCCTACTCTTCCTGTCTGCTCTCTCTGCTACCCCCCCCCCCCAAGCCCTCACCTCCCACCATAACCATTTAAGGTCCGCACAGCGATTTAATGCCCTTGGTCGTCATGATTCATGGATGTAGCCCTTCTACCCTCCAGGGCTGCATGCATGTATCACGCCGACCCTCCGTGAGTGCATCAACCATTTATATTGTTGACATGGTGATCGAAAGCAGCGCTAGCGATTTACACGCGAGGGCTTCATTTGTGCATCATGACGACAAATTGCATGATGTATTAAAGCACTTTGCGGCTCTTAAAGGCTTGGTATCTACCCCCCTCCTCCCGACCACCCCTTCTACCACCTCCTCCGCCATCTCCGCAAACCGAGTCCCGGCGACCTTGACCTTGCTGTGATCCCATTTACCCAAGGTGCAGTGCGCGGAATGGGATGTCAGAAGTACAGACCCACAATCCCACAATCCCCCTCTGTCCTGCCGGAAGTCCATCCCTCACGCGAGAAGTGCCGAGAAGTAGAGCCTTGTGCGCTGGTACCGCTGTGCACGGGTGTGTTGGTGTATGGGGGCGCGGGGACCAGGGGGGGGGGGGAACCAGCGGATGGTATTTGCTGGTATCTGGTGTCAGGCTGTATTAGATCTAGTCTACGTAGGACATGACCAGCGGAGGGATGACGGCTAGACGTGTGTTCCCTATATGTACACAGAGAAAAGTAAAGGAGTCAACTGTGTCTCCCACGTGGCTCTGGTAAGAACAGAGGAATAGAGTGTCAAACAGCTATTGACTCTGCTTATATGAAGGGCCAACTTGGGTTGCAACTGATAGTACAGAGTCAACTAAGGTTGACACTGACGGGGAAGAGTCAGCTCAAGTTGACCCTTCATATAAGCAGAGTCATTAGCTGTTCGATTCTCTATTTGACCAAAACCATGTGGGAGACACAGTTAACACCTTTAATTTTCTCTGTGTATGGGGCCTACTTGTGTAAATATATACTATAGTATGTCTGAGTAAAGGATAACCCACAGGTCACTAACTCTTTGAAAATAATCACGACAGACTCGGATACTCAGAGAGAAGAAGTAGAATCATTGTAACTCTCAAATGGGAGTCCAGCCCCGATCACTGAAGTAACCCTCCCCAGGACTCTTAAGTGACTCCCAATCCTTAGGTAGTCTTAGAATAGGAGTTATTATAGAGTCTCGTAATGCTAGGGAGCCACTTCAGAGTTCTGGGGAGAGTTCCCTCAGTGATAAAGTCGGGAGTCACAGTGATTCTACTTCCTTTCTCTGTGTACAATATGTGGAATCCAGGACATTCCAGGAGATTGCATTATCTTACTATAACATGTATGTAGAACGGCATAGTGCGTTTTACGTAAAATGTATGAATGCAGCACTGGTGAGTAACTCACATGGGCTAAATGTATGCATCATGCCCTTCTTATGATTGTTCCAAGGGGTCAGCATAATGCAGCGATGCAGGACATTGCTGGTGCTGCATTGCTATATCATGGACAGCTGCATGAGACAAGTAAAATTCAGGTTCCTGGTTTGTGTTCATTTGGGGCCTGAGTGTATTTGGGAGTGCAGTTACAGCAATATCAGACTTAATCAACAATATCAGAAATACGACGTCACTTTCCTCTCAAGGACAAAACCATGTCAAGTGTCTGACAAATCAGAACCGAGTAAAAAGAAGAATGATGTGTGAAACCCAAGCCGCAGACATATTCCGTACTAAAAGCCGCCATATTGCTCTATTATGGGATGTAAATTGGCCCACGTGACAAGCATGGTCACCATGGCGATTCAAAGAAACCGGAAGTGACGTACACATTACCCAGAATACATGAGGTAGCCGGGTTTCCACAGTTGCCTTGACAACCCGAAATGGTGCGAGAGAAGGTTGCGGTTGTTGCTATAGGGCCCAGGAAAATGTTTGTTTCCAGTGATATAGATGGTAGGTACACTCAAAAAGTAAACTCTTCCAAGTGACATTCATAAAATAAACGAGTCAAAAACTTGTCTAAGTGACAAGGAAGCGGGTCTTCTAGCTGGAGATAGAAGACCCACTTGGCATGTACCAGCCCAAAACCCGACATTTGCCAGATCCAGATCCTATTTGTAAGATGGTAACCTGATAGGTTAGACAACTTTTGACTCGTTTATTTTATGATAGTCACTTTGACGAGTCTGGAGACAAGTTAACATTTTCAGTGCATGGCAGGTCATACTTTCTTTCTGCTTTATTTATCACTTTGCTGCTTGGGAATGTGAATGTCCTGTCCAACATGCACATATTATTATACAAGTGATTGTGAGGCCAACCGAATCAAGTGTTCACTTTACATGTAACTAATGTTCGTCTATATACGTTTCGGTATGGGACAAAATATCACTGTTTAAAGTTTTCGTCAAAGTATCCTTAAAAGTGGTTCTGAATGATGACCGTTACAAGATGGCGCGTTGCTCCCAAAAATGATAAGGTCGAATCTGTTTTGCTACACCCAGTCAGATGGCTGGAAACCAAACCTCTTTTTTGCCTAGATAAAAAGGGAGCTCTACCGTGATGTGTGTTACTCTGAATTATGGACAGTTCTCCGTCCAGATATAAAGGCCAAATCTCGGTGAGTCCTCCCATCTTACACACAGACAAGTAAAGATGTCAACTGTGTCTCCCACATGGCTCTGGCAAAAAATGGAGTGTCAAACAGCTATTGACTCTGCTATTGACACTGATTGTAGGGAGTCAACTGAAGTTGACACTGATAGTAGAGAGTCAACTCAAGTTGACCCTTCATATAAGCAGAGTAGTCATTAGCAGTTTGACTCTCTATTTTACCAGAGCCATGAGGGAGACATGTGGGACACCTTTACTTCCCTCTGTGTACACTACAATCTGGTATATGCTCTATGTGATTGTTCTCTTTGTGATGTTTACTGAAATTTCAACTCGCTAAATGTCCACACATATCTAAATATAGCCTGGAATATGTATATATGAAAGTACTAACAATCCTCGGTATAAACCCTAAAAATGACCCTAAAAGTGTAAAAATGTGATTTTTTTTCTCGAAATTCTACAAAAAAACGTAGGATCGGCCCTGTTTTGCTAGGGTCGGTCGGGTGACCTGAAACAAACCCTTTTTTTAAAATTTGGCCTAAATATGGCTGCATCCTGTAGATGTTGAGTTGATGTTTTAGGCATTTAGTTTGTCTCTCCTATAGAGGAGCCTAATATTAGACTATCCTAAGAATTCCAGTAAATTGTGAGTACCCTGATTGGACTAGATCTCGGACTCCTGTCCCATCTATCACAGACGCCGGAAGTGACGTCACAAAAGCCCACTCATTGCCTTTACCAAGAAGTTCGCCTTTCAGAAGGAAGCCAAAAGAATATAACTATCCATTGTTCAAATGCAGGTCCGGATGTAAAATAGGTTATAAAATGGGACAAGTCCTAGCTACGGGTTGGCCCACTTTGGTCGCAGGGGGGTCGTTTTCCGCTGGTACCGCTCACATGGCGACTACCTAGAACTAGTGGTCACTAGGGACCAGCGCAGACGACACTGAGACCAGGCAGACGAGATTTGACGACCTCCGCCGGGAACCCGCACTCTCCCAGCACAGTCTGGTACAGTATAAGCCTCTGCCCAAAAGCTCCCAGCCCAGTGCCATGGTATGGGCTGGGAGCAGGGCTGCATTTCACTTTTGCTCCACTTTGGTGGCACAAAATGTGTGTATTGGACAGATCTTGAGGGTGTGTTTTGGAAGGATCAAGGGGGGTAATAACAGTAGCTGGGGGCTACTGTGTAATTAACACCCATACTTGAAAGAAGTAATTAAAAATGTGTATTGGGATAGAATAGCAGCTTGCTCCCAGGCTATCCAACTGGTGAGACAGATGCTGGCCGAGGCAGGGGACTGCTATACAGGAACTCTTCAGTTCTGTAGTAGAAAGATAGAAAACAATCCCACTCTCTGCTCTCCTATATCCACCACACAGTCCCAGTGTCCCTACACAAGAAACATGATTATCTGCAATGTCCACCATGAAAATAAGATCAAACTTTCTGTAATTTGTAATATTTCTTCTTCAGGCCAAATAGAAAAAAGAGATTTGTTTCAGGTCACCCGACCGACCCTAGGAAAACAGGGCCGACGCTACGGGATTTTTTTGCAATTTTAAAGAAAAATTCATATTTTTACACTTTTTGGGTAATTTTTAGGATTTCCACAGGGGATGACTAGTACTTTCATGTTAAAAAAATAAAATAAAATAAAATAAATATCCGACCTACCGACCCTAGTGTTTCTTCCCATGTTACCTGAAACATACCTTTTATTTTTTCTTGGCCTCATCATTCCTTAGAATATCTGAACATGGTTTTCAGGGAGATCCGCCATGTTTTGGCAGAGATAGAGGCAGTGCCAATAGGTAGAAAATGAAGGTAAGGGTAGAGAGAGTGCAGTGAGACGAGATAGGTCGAGCTCCGCTGGGCACTGGCACCCTGCGCCACTCCATTACAGACAGAGCAGGGCAGGGCAGGGTGGATGTAGGGTAGATTCAGCATGGGTCGGACACACACCTTGAATGGGTGTAACAGTGTATATGTTATAATGTTACATTTATACATGTTTTAACCCATCATGGATGGCTAAGCAATTCACACCTTGGATATTTTTACTTAACCCACGGTGGAGGGCTAAGACAAAGCATTTTACACCTTGGTTGTTTTCACTTAACCCACGGTGGGTGGCTAAGACAAATTTAAGGCTTCACACGTTGGGTATATTGCATACCCGAGGGTTAAATCAGATAGACGACACCTGGCCAGGCTTCTCCCACATACCCACTGCCCAATGGTCAGGGACTGGGTGTATAACACCTCGTCTTGACCCTGTGGGGCAGTGGGTATATGGAAGAACCATGTCCAGGTGTCGTCTATCTAACACATAACGGAAGGTTAAGTCAGATAACCCCCTCGTAACTGAGTTGTGTAATAATAACAATGGTATACTGACTGGTGGCCTCATAGGTTATTATGACATACACTCAGTTACTCATGGGTTATCAGAGTTTAATTATCTACTACATAACCGACTTTAAGTTAGATATCGCACTCGTATGTAATAATAACAATGTTAGGGGGGCTCGTAGTATGTCGAGGTTATTTTGACATACTCGTCGGGTATCTACCATAGCACCAGTGATAGGATACATCAAATTACAACAAGACATCGTGATATCGTATGGGGTCATAATAGTGGGGAAAGGCCAAAGTCACATTCCTCTAGTTTAGTTGACTCAGTTTCCATGGCAACTAGCGCAAAATCGGTACACACTTTCTCATATGGGCTGGAGATGAGAAAATCAGATAAGTGTTTAGCTTTAATGTAAAGAGTCACCCAATACTGTGCCTCTACATGGGTACCCAAATATATGCCCGTGTCGCCGTGTCGATTTTTAGCAAAGGGGGCCTTGTCACCGTGTCGATTTTTATCCCATACATTCTACACTATTTTTTAAAGGTTTTCTGTGTCCGTCGATTTTTAAAACCCCCGTGTCGCACGTGTCAGATTTTAAAACCCCCGTGTCGCACGTGTCGATTTTTACCCATGTAGGGGCACAATACTGCACCGTCAAAATAAACCATTATTCTGGTCATCTATAGGTGAAAATCGGTCAGAATTGGACAATCTGACATCTACAATATTACATTATGATATCCTGGGTACAGGATCTATAGAGTATAGTCAGCCTGTCAAACCAGCCATTATAGTATACTATTTATAGAGTGCAGCAAAGAGTAAAAAGTCACACCCCAGTCAGTCTTATCTTTTATGCTTCTTTGTCTATGTAAAGCACAGCTTTGTTGCTGCTGCCCCGCCCCAATATAGCCTTGTATATCCCGCCGTGGCCACCATCCCTCCTACCATACTTCATGGGGGGTCCATTTCCCTGTCTTATCACAACCATAAAGGAGTATTTGGTCTTTTTCCTCCCAGCGACCCATTCCTCATCATTATTCACGTACAGCGTTCCACATAACCCTTTAAGGGCCGCATTGTGCTTTAATGCTGCATGCCATTTTGGTCGCCGTGATGCATGAATGCAGCAGCGCTCGTGAGTTACTCGCCAGGGAAGAAGGCGGGAAGAAGCGTGCTGATCCTAAACATGTTTGATACAATCCCGCAGGGTCGGCATGATGCATTCATGCATCATGACGATTAAGGGCGCATTAAAGCACCATGCGGCCCTTACAGAGGTATAAGGGGAGATATTGATGGGGCACCGTACGGTTTGCGAGTAGGGCAGTACATCTTTATTTCCCACGGGGCGGTATCAATATGGCGGATACAGGGAAGCAGATTGTAGAGTGAATCCATCAGCTGTGTGCGAGGGGGAAGAGAGGGAGGGTGAGGGGGAGGGGGAAGGAGGGGAGCAGGGGAGGGGAGGGGAGGGGAGGGGAGGGGAGGGGAGGAGAAGGGGAAGGGGAAGGGGAAGGGGGAAGGGACAGTGGCAGTAGGAAGGGGGGAGGGGAGGAGAGGGAAGGGGAGAGTAGGGGAGGGGAGGGGAGGGGAGGGGAGGGGAGGGGAGGGGAGGGGAGGGGAGGGGAGGGGAGGGGAGGGGAGGGGAGGGGAGGAGAGGGGAGGGGAGGGGAGGGGAGGGGAGGGGAGGAGAGGGGAGGAGAGGGGAGGGGAGGGGAGGGGAGGGGAGGAGAGGGGAGGGGAGGGGAGGGGAGGAGAGGGGAGGGGAGGGGAGGGGAGGGGAGGGGAGGGGAGGGGAGGGGAGGGGAGGGGAGGGGAGGGGAGGAGAGGGGAGGAGAGGGGAGGGAAGGGGAGGGGAGGGGGGTGAGAGTGTGAACGGGAAGGGGAGGGAGGTGGATAGGAGGGGGTGGAGGTGGAGGGGATAGTGGGAAGGGGAAGGAGGGGGAGGGAATGGAGAGGGGAGGGGAGGGGAAGGGATGGGGAGGGACAATATAGAGAGCAGGGAGAATAAGGGGAGGAAAAGAGGGAGAGCGCAGGGATAAGTGGGGGGAGGAGGAGAGGGGGGAGGGAGCGGTAGGAGGGGATGGGGAGGGGAAGGGGGGAGAGGAAGGAAAGGTAATGGGATAAGGAGGGAGAGGGAATCGGAAGAGGAGGAAAGGGTGGGAAGGGATGCGGCCAGGGAATGGGGGATGGGATGGAGAGGAAGGGAGGCAGGGCAGGAGAGGAGTGAGGGGAAGAGGAGGATGAGAGTGAGGGACCAGTTGGAGGCAGGAGGGGCAGCGGACTGGAGGGAAAGAGGGCAAGCAGGGGAAGGAGAGGAAGGAGGGGAAGGAGGGTAAGGAGGGAAGGAGGGGAAGGAGAGGAGTGAGGGGAAGAGGAGGATAGGAGTGAGGGACCAGTTGGAGGCAGGAGGGGCAGCGGACTGGAGGGAAAGAGGGCAAGCAGGGGAAGGAGAGGAAGTAGGGGAACGAGGGTAAAGAGGGAAGGAGGGGAAGGAAGGGAAGGAGGGGAAAGAGGGGAAGGAGGGGAAGGAGGGGAAGGAGAGGAAGGAGGGGAAGGAGAGGAAGGGGGAAGGAGGGGAAGGAGGGGAAGGGGAGAAGGAGGGGAAGGCGGGAAAGGAGAGGAAGGAGGGGAAGGGGGGAAGAAGGGGAAAGAGGGGAAGGAGGGTAAGGGGAGAAGGAGGTGAAGGCGGGAAAGGAGAGGAAGGAGGGGAAGGGGGGAGAAGGGGAATTGGGGAGGAGGGAAAGGAGGGGAGAGGTGTAGCCGGTAGAGGGCAAGAGGTAGGGAGGGATGGGACCTCCAACCACTGCCGGGTAGCTAGTGCACTGGGGGGGGGGGGGGTCCTCATGTCGCATGTCTATTTTAAGAAATGGCCATGTCGCCATGTCGAATTTAGGGGTCTATACCCTACACTAATACCTTTTGGTCTACGCGTTTAACCACGGCGATCCCAGAGGGGCTTCTGACCAAGTCCCGAGGTCGAGGGGACCTGCCCAGTCGCACTGAAGGTGCTATGGGGCAGGTTCCCGAGACCGAGGGACTTGGTCAGAAGCTCCTCGCAGCCTAACGCAGGTGAGACGTGGTTAAATGCGGTTCTGACAACAAACAAAACACATTCTAAACTGTAAATACACTGTAAATATGAGAAATAAAGCTGTAAATACACTGTAAACGTCGAGACACGACGTCCACAGGCCAGCCTCCTAGTCACGCCAGTGACGTGCACTCATTGGCTGTAGCCATGGTGAGAGACTGGTCACCTAGAAACGCGTCATGAATTCAGCAGCGTGTGCTTGGTCCCCTGACCAATTCACGCCGCTTGGTCTATAGACTTCAATGCGAGAGTCACTGCAGTGCGTGTTAGAACAGAAGTCAATGAACTGCACTGAAAAAGTAAACTTTTCTCCAGACTCGTCTAAGTGACTATCATAAAATAAACAAATCAAAAGTTGTCTAACCTATCAGGTTACCATCCCACAGTTAGAATCTGGAGCTGGCAAATGTCAGGTTTGAGCTAGCACATGCTAAGTGGGTCTTCTATGTCCAGCTAAAAGACTCACTTCCTTGTCACCTAGACGAGTTTTTGACTCGTTTATTTTATGACTGTCACTTTGAAGAGTCCGGAGACAAGTTCACTTTTTGAGTGTTCTCTAAAACTAAGTAAAATGATTTTCTTCCTATACTACCTTTCTAACTTTTTCTCCTTTCCCATTCATTTCGAATGGCAATGCACTGTGTCCTTTTGTTATCACAATGAATGCATGCAGCCCTCCCCAGACTCCATTTTTGAGACTACTTTTTCACTTTATACCAAACATGTCCGTACTAGTCCACTTTTCACCACATATCATTCACTAAAATATGTTCTTAAGGCCACTCAAAAAAAAGTGGTTTCTCATCACCAAGGTCTGAAAAATGTGACGAGGGAGGCTTTTTTTTTCTTTTTTTTTTTAAACTCGCGGGCTAAAATGTATGGGATTATATACGTTTTTCATCACCAAAATTCACATTTTAGTGCTTATGTACTTTATGGACCTTTGAAAGTAGGGAAAATGTAATTTATCTCTATCCTACTGCAATACTGGCAGTATTAGCTTTAATTTGATACCAAATATGCCAATATTTGTCCTTTTTTATCATATTTTTCATCAAAAATTTGCAAAAAAAAGAAAAAGTTTTCCTCAAAAGCTGATTTTTATGATGCGCGCCGTGATGAGAAACCATTTTATTTTTTTGAGTGGCCTAAAACATAATTTTCATTCCGCGTGTGTTGATAGAAAAAACAACTTTCTAGTGGCTTAGAATAAAACTAGTTGATGGCATGGTTTTAGATTCACACCCACGTTACAGTAATAAGGGGAAATCCCATGGCTCCTTGTGACGTCATAACGGTCCCATGCCAGGTGTCACGTGATCCGTTAGTGGTACAGGGGGCCGTGTGCAGAATGACAATCAGGACGGAGGGAGGACAGAAACCACACAATGGGGACAGGTCTTTAGGCTACACAGAGAAAGGAAACAAGAGTCAAAAGGGAGTCTGCAGAATGACTCCCCTATTAAGGGGAACCCTGGCTGATTAAGAGAGCCTAGGTGACTCCCTGGGAGTCCCTTAGAGGAGTCACATAGCTCCCTAACTCACCTCAGGGGGTCACATGACTACCAGGGCCCCCCTACACTGATATTCTTTGGCTCCCTATACGACCAATCTCTCAGTCACTATAGTGCCTAACCAAGTTAGTTATTTCTGGCTGCCTATACGACCAACCTAGGTTAGTTGATACTGTCAGGGTGGTCTTTTTGAGTAAGGCATTAGTGATACGTTGTTTTGCGCAGTCCCTCTTGAATAGCACTTGGTCATGCCTGACCAATGTCCCTATGCCCTGACCAAACTGGGATAGCCACTACAGACTAAGGGCCAGGGCTTTTAGATTAACTGTGTACGCCCCTACGACCGTGCACTGCTGCTGGGAGTGGGAGCCTCCCCCAATATTCCCGCCAATTCAGGACAGCCAACAAAGGCTGTTTTCATTGCGCAGACGACAATTTCCCGGCCTCCTGTTAAACGCTTCCTGCGCCCCAAGTGTGCGCACGGCCCGCCTCCAATTTGTCTGGATTCTTTCCTGGCCGTCTTCCACCCCCCCCCCCCCCCCCCCCCAGCCTGCGTCCCAGCCAACCCGCCATTCTGCACCAGAGGGAGTCATCAGAAGGCCTCTCTAGCATCACTGAACGATTTAAATCTCCAACAGAGACAACACTCTCACACAGATCCTTGGTCTAGACTCAAATCCCACTGCATAAATTATCATAAAATATATCCACCGCTGGATAATAATCAAATGGCCTTATCCATACAGAGAGGTCATTGACCTCGGTGGGTGGCGCCATCTCTCGCTACAGAATGTGCCACTCACACCCACACCCTGAGCCCCCTATATGCAGCACCTGCACCAGTGAGAAATGCTGATTCAGCAGGTTTTGTGAGGGCAGGAGCAGCTGCAAGCGGCCCTATGGTGACATGTGATATTTTCAATGACTGAGTTAACCCTCTAAGGACCACTGAGTGCTTTAACCCTTTAAGAACGGATGTCCGTAAAATATGACATTTGTCGTCATGATGCACCAGCAAGTACATCGCCGGTGCTGCATTCATGCATCATGACGACTAAGGACATGATACATTAATGCATTATGCCGTCCTTAAAGTGTTAATGTGTTTATAATATCTGTACCATTGGTAGTCATCATGATGCATGCATGCATGCAGCTCTGGTGAGTAACTCATCAGGGTTGCATTCATGCATGCATCATGCTGGCCCTCTGGGAGTGTATCAACCCCGGATGGTGGTCATGCTGCATGAGATAATGCAGCACTGGCGAGTTACTCGACAGGGCTGCATTCAGCATGCATGCTGCCAGAATGCATACTGCATTAAAGCACTATACTGCCCTCAAACAGTGATCGGCTTCACCCAGAATGCTGTGTGCTCCAGCTCTGAGCCCGAGCTCCCCTGTATCCCTTTGTACTCACTATTTATACACTCTCCACCTTAACCCCTTAAGGACCGCAGACCGATTTAAGTAGTAGTTAAACCACAGCCAGAGAGTTGCACGCATTATATTGGCAACAGTCAAGGCTGAGACGAGTGTACTCAGCCGTGACTAAGCCAATATAATAAATGCAAGCCTCTGGCTGTGTTTTAACTGACTTATGCCACACCAGTAGTTGTTGTTTCTGTCACATTTTGTACATATTAGCAGTTGCTTTTGTTCTGCCGGCCAAGTGTGATACATTGTATGCGCAGATCTCAGTACCCCTCCAGCGACAGTCGGAGTGGAGTCGGGACAGGTGCTTAGCCCTATATAGGGGGACTGGGGGTTTAAAACGAGCTCCCTATACCAATGGGGATTTTTGAAATAGCAAACGGGCTGACGATATCACCGGCAGTAGTGAAGCTGTAAAGGGTTAGGAGTGCCATGGGTTAAGTTATTGCATTGAAGAGGGGGATAGACACTAGACACGAGCTGGTTTATCGGGGTGTTTATATAGAAGGGGAGGTTAGTGTGAGAATACATGGATAATATAGGAGGACATATATCAAGGGCAATAAAAACCAAACATAGAACAAGTGTGTATGTCTGTGTGTGTGTCTGTGGGGGGGGGGGGGGGGCATGTTGTATTGTCCCACCACGAGACCCTATCGACTGGATGGGGGGGTGGGGGGGGGGGGGTTATGATACTGTTTTGTGTCCAGGCCAAACAGAAAGATGAGAGTGTGAACGTGCGGACGAGGAATTGGGTGTGCACTCTGTCACTACTCCACCAGTACTGAATCAAGTACGTTTTTACCGCCCTGACATGAGCTAAGTAGGTCACTGACCTCAATCTGTATTGCTAGGGGCTTTGTGATTGGCTAATGTCCAGATGCAGGCCACATCCTGGCATTTTTATTTTCATTTGAGAAAACAACTAAGTTAGATCTTTATACAAAAGAAATTTCCCAGTTGTGAAATCCATAGGATTTCTTTTCCAATTGCTTGGATTTGAATGTAGAGTCAATTCTATAAAAAAAATTGACAGCCAACCTAGAGTCACTGCAATAGTTGAGTATGAGTATTGAGGAGTTTCGGCTGCTCACAGCTTCATCAGATGTAACACAGAGTAAAAATCAATTTATCTAAATGTCATATTTAGAAATGATTTATTTTGTTTTATTTGATAGTTTATATCAAATACTCACATATAGGCCTAGTGAGGTTTGTTATTTTTAGTGTGACTACATAGTGGGAGCCACCAGTCATTAGGTGGGCCTCTTTACAAGGTGGGTCTCCTTCAAAAGGTCTTAACTTACTTATATCAATGACAGAAAGATGAGGGTGTGTTTTTCAGGTCATCCGACTCTTTCTGATTGATGGGTTGATAATTCATTTATTCAGATTGCATTACACCTACATATGTGGGCGTGCATACCAAAACAGGGCCGACTTCGAATTGCTTTCAAATTTGGAAAAATATTATAATTATTCTAGACCATTTTAGGGCTCATTTTAGAGTCAATTTGAAAGGGCAACTATGTTGACCTTTATGGCTTATGCATGTTAAATTAGTGTAACCGTTGAATATTACATGTATGTTGTAGTAGGTCGAATCTTCTATGGCAACTAACTTGCAAAATTCTTTATGATATTTGGGTTTGAGTGCTGAAAATGGAATATTCACAAAATAAAAATACGAAGGAAAAGCATCCTATATGGCGTGTATCGGAATGAATTATCAACCAATGAAATAATTCCCTGCATTCACTGCAGAATTCTTAGGGTGCATTATGTAACAACTGGTACTCATTGTGATAGCTGTTATCAGTCCTTATATCGCTGGTTCCAGATCTAGCAATGGCCGTGCATATTAGTCGTCCTGCTACCCAGAAACATGATATATGTGTGCCTGAAGCCGGTGTATTATTGCAAATAGACACAACATGTGATTTTGAAAGACATAAGTGGCCCCAGGCAGTGTCACACGGCGCATGCTCACAAGGGGCCGGATGTAGCTTCGCTGGTACCCGACGACTGGGTTGTGCCTCGGGGGAACCAGCGACCGACAATCCCCCGGAGGCGGAAGGTATCCCATAATTCCTCGACAGAGACTGGAGCTATCCCACAATACCATTCTGCCGCGTCCCTTCCGCCGCAGGCCCTGTGATGGTGCCTGCAAACACTAACTACCCCAGTCCCAAAACGGGGGAGGGGGGGGGGTTCTGTGAGTCTACACAGAGGAAAATGTGAGCGTCATTTTCGCAAAAAACGAGCATTGCCTGACATATTCTGAAATTAAGGCACTGCCCGACTTTCAGAGCTCATTCTGACGACAATGACTCTCACATTGTTACATGTGTCTGTCTCTAGTTCTTTGTCTGTCTTTCTGTGTCTCTGTCCATCTTTATATGTTGTCCATCTAACACAACCCCCACATTGGTCCCCCCAACTTACACAAACCCCACAGTGGTCCCCCCATCTAACACAAACCCCACAGTGGTCCCCCCCATCTTACACAAACCCCACAGTGGTCCCCCCATCTAACACAACTCCCACAGTGGTCCCCCCATCTTACACAAACCCCACAGTGGTCCCCCCATCTTACACAAACCCCACAGTGGTCCCCCCATCTTACACAAACCCCCCAGTGGTCCCCCCCATCTAACACAACCCCCACAGTGGTCTCCCCCCCCCCATCTTACACAAACTCCACTCTGGTACCTCAATCTCCCTTTCTCCTTATTCCACCATCTTTCCTTAGCACCACAGGGGTCAAGGTCATCTGGAGGGTCATTGACCTTGGCTGGCGGCCATTGATCGGTGGTGGCGCCCCCTAGAGGTGGTGCTGCCCCCTAGCGGGAAATGCCGGCAATATCTTTTAATTTAACCTCATAGTCATTCACAGCCCCCTCCCCTAGGCCAAAGAAAGTGGGTTCCTTCTGGTTACACGGTCCGATAATCGAGAAAAAATAGGTTATTTTTTTTTGTTTTTTTTTGCATTTCGGACTTCAGTACTATCTCACCGACTCAACTTGTGGGTCATGAAAACAACTCCAAAATAGTCGAAAATGGCCCAAAAAAATTCATACTGCATGAAGAATTTCTAGGGTCGGCCCTGTTCTGCTAGGAAATGTGAGTCAAGTTGAAACATACATCTTAATCTTGGGACAATACCCACCACTGCACACCTTTTCTACTTCTCTCTGAGCTGACCCGGAAAAGGAGTGGTCAGTTTTTAACGACAGGGATATATTGACTATCCCATGGATACGGGTAACCTAGCCCACCCAAGTAATGGGCCTCTTTTGGACTCCTGTAAACGTAGATATTTTTGCGCAAATATATTTTCGCAAATTGGCCGTTAAGTACAATTTTGCGCATATCTAAATGCGCATGATTTGGAATATGGTAGTTCTATAACTGTACTGGATAGATATTCGCTCTATACTCATTTCCGCGGATGTTCATGTGATATATGAAATATGTACAGTGCGGAATAAAGTAAATTTACAGTACCAGAACTTCCCTCCCCCCTCCAACACCCAGTTTTTACAAAGGTTTACCGATTCGGCTTGCCATAGACGGACCCTGTTGTGTTAAACTCTAAGGTCACCCTGGGGTCATTGCCATGGTGACAGAGTGTCACGTGGTGCAGTGTAGGGCATGCTGGGAGCGTGTTCATTTCACTGATAACCCCCAGGGTCCTGATCATGGAGGAACACTAGGGTGTAGTTGTGGACACTTTGTATTGGTGGACAAATTGTATTTTGTGGACATAGTGTGATGGTAGGCTGTGGACATAATGTGATGTGGACACTTTGTAGCCTGTGGACACAACAAGGGAGATGTATTACCCAGGGTTTGAAACTCATTGCCAATAGACTATAGACAATAGCTACCATGCAGACCGTAACAAGAAATGCCTGGTTTTATAAGAGTCTCGTATAAGCGCCGGCGGTAACAACCCCAGCTAAATTAAAGAGCATCCTGGGGCATTTTCGAGACAGCATGGTATTCTTAGAGGGATCCTGCCCAATGTCTTTGTCAAGTAAAGGGAGCCACTGCCGAATGGCTATTTCCAGAATAAGGCAGCTAAGTCTTGTCATGTGACCTTCCAGGTGCTTATGGGCGCCCCATTTTATCGCCTGCATGCTTGAAGAATGTTGTCTCCATATATCTCCACTAGTATGGAGTTGGCCTATAACATTTCAGATCTGGGTCTCTCTAGGCCAACTTAAATGTGGGTTTTTATGGTTAGAAACGGTGAAAAAATTACGACACTTGATCGCGAGACTTCAGGAAATCACTGCCCAATGCCTATAGTCCCCTTCCAGGAAAGAGGACAACTACATGATTGCCCAATGCCCATGTCCAGTAACGGGTGTAGTGTTCAATGGCTCTGACCTATGGTCAGTTAGGGGCTCACTGAGCGGCTACAGTTGAGAGACCTCTAGCAAGGTCACAGAGAAAAATGGCCGGTGTTCGACCGGAAGTCCCTCAGTGAGGATTCATTGTGAGCTCGGTCAGAGAGAAAGTGGGGCTGGAAAAACTGCGAGATGGGACGGCTGGCAAAAAAAAAGTGTGTTTCAGGTTACATAGTCTGAAAATCTAGTTAGGGTAGCTCAGATTTTTTTTTTAATTATGATTTTTTTTTACTTTGGACTGAAAAGTACCCAAAAATTGACTCGCAAACCTCAGCGCCAACAACGGTGTCAACTCGTAGACTATCAAATTGACCCTGAAATAGGCCCAAAATCACTTAAAACATGAGTATTTTTCCAAATTGGGTCAAAATGTCTAGGGTCGGTGCTGTTTTGCTAGGTAGAGTCGGGTAACCTGAAACACACCCTTATTTGGTCCTGGGTTAAGCTGATGTGGTAAGGATCTGATACCTTACATCTAAATCTTGAAGGGTCACATGGTGCTTTAATGCGCTGTTACACTTTATCGTCACCATGCATGAATGCAGCCCTGGGAGGACTATTCACCAATGCTGCATTCATGTGTCATGTCTACCCTCAACGAGCTGATCAAGTCAGCATAATACTTGGATGCATGATGCCTTAATACATTAGGCCCTTTGTCATCATAACCCTGAATGCAGCCCTGGTGAGTGACTGGCCAGTGCTGCATTCAAGCATCATGAAGACCCTACAGGGTTCAGACACTCCTGAAGGCTCTGCATAATGCCCCGTGAAAACAAATGACATCTTTTAACGACACCCGTCCTTAAAGGGTAAACACTGTACTGACTCAAAGCACCTACAATGTGGAGACAATGAGAAGCAACGGAGAATAGGGAACGGCCGTGGGTGGAGGTTGTTTAAATTTATGGACACTGTGTGGTCGGTAAACTAAAGAAGCAACTTATATCTACGTGTGTGATTGTGTGGGAGGGTGGGTGGGTGGGTGGGGGGGGTGAACAGGTTGGCAGTAAAGCCAGTACAGTAGTGAAGGGGCAGTGAGGCATGTACAGTAGTGTAGGGGTGTAGGGCCCCGTACAGTAGTGTAGGGGCAGTGCGGTCTGTACAGTGGTGTAGGGGCAGTGAGGTCTGTACAATAGTGTAGGGGCAGTGAGGTCTGTACAGGGGTGTAGGGGCAGTGAGGTACAGTAGTGTAGGGGCAGTGAGGTCTGTACAGCAGTGTAGGGGCAGTGAGGTCTGTACAGTAGTGTAGGGGCAGTGAGGTCTGTACAGTAGTGTAGGGGCAGTGAGGTCTGTACAGTAGTGTAGGGGCAGTGAGGTCTGTACAGTGGTGTAGGGGCAGTGAGGTCTGTACAGTAGTGTAGGGGCAGTGAGGTCTGTACAGTAGTGTAGGGGCAGTGAGGTCTGTACAGTAGTGTAGGGGCAGTGAGGGCTGTACAGTAGTGTAGGGGCAGTGAGGGCTGTACAGTAGTGTAGGGGCAGTGAGGTCTGTACAGTAGTGTAGGGGCAGTGAGGGCTGTACAGGGGTGTAGGGGCAGTGAGGTCTGTACAGTAGTGTAGGGGCAGTGAGGGCTGTACAGTTGTGTAGGGGCAGTGAGGTCTGTACAGTAGTGTAGGGGCAGTGAGGTCTGTACAGTAGTGTAGGGGCAGTGAGGTCTGTACAGTAGTGTAGGGGCAGTGCGGTCTGTACAATAGTGTAGGGGCAGTGAGGTCTGTACAGTGGTGTAGGGGCAGTGAGGTCTGTACAATAGTGTAGGGGCAGTGAGGTCTGTACAGGGGTGTAGGGGCAGTGAGGTACAGTATTGTAGGGGCAGTGAGGTCTGTACAGTGGTGTAGGGGCAGTGAGGTCTGTACAGTAGTGTAGGGGCAGTGAGGTCTATACAGTGGTGTAGGGGCAGTGAGGTCTGTACAGTAGTGTAGGGGCAGTGAAGTCTGTACAGTGGTGTAGGGGCAGTGATGTCTGTACAGTAGTGTAGGGACAGTGAGGTCTGTACAGTGGTGTAGGGGCAGTGAGGTCTGTACAATAGTGTAGGAGCAGTGAGGTCTGTACAGTAGTGTAGGGGCAGTGCGGTCTGTACAGTAGTGTAGGGGCAGTGAGGTACAGTAGTGTAGGGGCAGTGAGGTCTGTACAGCAGTGTAGGGGCAGTGAGGTCTGTACAGTAGTGTAGGGGCAGTGAGGTCTGTACAGTAGTGTAGGAGCAGTGCGGTCTGTACAGTGGTGTAGGGGCAGTGAGGTCTGTACAGTAGTGTAGGAGCAGTGCGGTCTGTACAGTAGTGTAGGGGCAGTGCGGTCTGTACAGTGGTGTAGGGGCAGTGAGGTCTGTACAATAGTGTAGGGGCAGTGAGGTCTGTACAGGGGTGTAGGGGCAGTGAGGTACAGTAGTGTAGGGGCAGTGAGGTCTGTACAGTGGTGTAGGGGCAGTGAGGTCAGTACAGTAGTGTAGGGGCAATGAGGTCTGTACAGTAGTGTAGGGGCAGTGAGGTCTGTACAGTAGTGTAGGGGCAGTGAGGTCTGTACAGTGGTGTAGGGGCAGTGAGGTCTGTACAGTAGTGTAGGGGCAGTGAGGTCTGTACAGGGGTGTAGGGGCAGTGAGGTCTGTACAGTAGTGTAGGGGCAGTGAGGGCTGTACAGTAGTGTAGGGGCAGTGAGGTCTGTACAGTAGTGTAGGGGCAGTGAGGTCTGTACAGTGGTGTAGGGGCAGTGAGGTCTGTACAATAGTGAAGGGGCAGTGAGGTCTGTACAGGGGTGTAGGGGCAGTGAGGTCTGTACAGGGGTGTAGGGGCAGTGAGGTCTGTACAGTAGTGTAGGGGCAGTGCGGTCTGTACAGTAGAGTAGGGGCAGTGAGGTCTGTACAGTAGTGTAGGGGCAGTGGGGTCTGTACAGTAGTGTAGGGGCAGTGAGGTCTGTACAGCAGTGTAGGGGCAGTGAGGTCTGTACAGTAGTGTAGGGGCAGTGAGGTCTGTACAGTAGAGTAGGGGCAGTGAGGTCTGTACAGTAGTGTAGGGGCAGTGGGGTCTGTACAGTAGTGTAGGGGCAGTGAGGTCTGTATAGGGGTGTAGGGGCAGTGAGGTCTGTACAGTAGTGTAGGGGCAGTGAGGTCTGTACAGTGGTGTAGGGGCAGTGAGGTACAGTAGTGTAGGGGCAGTGAGGTCTGTGCAGTAGTGTAGGGGCAGTGAGGTCTGTACAGCAGTGTAGGGGCAGTGAGGTCTGTACAGTAGTGCAGGGGCAGTGAGGTCTGTACAGTAGTGTAGGGGCAGTGAGGTAGAGTAGTGTAGGGGCAGTGAGGTCTGTACAGGGGTGTAGGGCCCCGTACAGTAGTGTAGGGGCAGTGAGGTCTGTACAGTAGTGTAGGGGCAGTGAGGTCTGTACAGTAGTGTAGGGGCAGTGAGGTCTGTACAGGGGTGTAGGGGCAGTGAGGTCTGTACAGTAGTGTAGGGGCAGTGAGGTCTGTACAGTAGTGTAGGGGCAGTGAGGTCCGTACAGTAGTGTAGGGGCAGTGAGGTCCGTACAGTAGTGTAGGGGTGTAGGGCCCGGTACAGTAGTGTAGGGGCAGTGAGGTGTGTACAGTAGTGTAGGGGCAGTGAGGTCTGTACAGTAGTGTAGGGGCAGTGAGGTCTGTACAGTAGTGTAGGGGTGTAGGGCCCCGTACAGTAGTGTAGGGGCAGTGAGGTCTGTACAGTAGTGTAGGGGCAGTGAGGTATGTACAGTAGTGTAGGGGCAGTGAGGTCTGTACAGTAGTGTAGGGGCAGGGAGGTCCGTACAGTAGTGTAGGGGCAGTGAGGTAGAGTAGCGAGGGGCAGTGAGGTCTGTACAGTAGTGTAGGGGTGTAGGGCCCCGTACAGTAGTGTAGGGGCAGTGAGGTCTGTACAGTAGTGTAGGCGCAGTGAGGTCTGTACAGTAGTGTAGGGGCAGTGAGGTCTGTACAGTAGTGTAGGGGCAATGAGGTCTGTATAGTAGTGTAGGGGCAGTGAGGCCTGTACAGTAGTGTAGGGGCAGTGAGGTCTGTACAGCAGTGTAGGGGCAGTGAGGTCTGTACAGTAGTGTAGGGGCAGTGAGGTCTGTACAGTAGTGTAGGGGCAGTGAGGTCTGTACAGTAGTGTAGGGGCAGTGAGGTCTGTACAGTAGTGTAGAGGCAGTGAGGTCTGTACAGTAGTGTAGGGGCAGTGAGGTCTGTACAGTAGTGTAGAGGCAGTGAGGTATGTACAGTAGTGTAGGGGCAGTGAGGCCTGTACAGTAGTGTAGGGGCAGTGAGGCCTGTACAGTAGTGTAGGGGCAGTGAGGTCTGTACAGTAGTGTAGGGGCAGTGAGGTCTGTACAGTAGTGTAGGGGTGTAGGGCCCCGTACAGTAGTGTAGGGGCAGTGAGGTCTGTACAGTAGTGTAGGGGCAGTGAGGCCTGTACAGTAATGTAGGGGCAGTGAGGTCTGTACAGTAAGGTCTGTATAGTAGTGTAGTGGCAGTGAGGTCTGTACAGTAGTGTAGGGGCAGTGAGGCCTGTACAGTAGTGTAGGGGCAGTGAGGCCTGTACAGTAGTGTAGGGGTGTAGGGCCCCGTACAGTAGTGTAGGGGCAGTGAGGTAGGTACAGTAGTGTAGGGGCAGTGAGGTCCGTACAGTAGTGTAGGGGCAGTGAGGTCTGTACAGTAGTGTAGGGGCAGTGAGGTACAGTAGTGTAGGGGCAGTGAGGTCTGTATAGTAGTGTAGGGGCAGTGAGGTCTGTACAGTAGTGTAGGGGCAGTGAGGTCCGTACAGCAGTGTAGGGGTGTAGCGCCCCGTACAGTAGTGTAGGGGCAGTGAGGTCTGTACAGTAGTGTAGGGGCAGTGAGGTACAGTAGTGTAGGGGCAGTGAGGTCTGTATAGTAGTGTAGGGGCAGTGAGGTCTGTACAGTAGTGTAGGGGCAGTGAGGTCTGTACAGTAGTGTAGGGGCAGTGAGGCCTGTAAAGTAGTGTAGGGGCAGTGAGGCCTGTACAGTAGTGTAGGGGCAGTGAGGTAGGTACAGTAGTGTAGGGGCAGTGAGGTAGGTACAGTAGTGTAGGGGCAGTGAGGTAGGTACAGTAGTGTAGGGGCAGTGAGGTCCGTACAGTAGTGTAGGGGCAGTGAGGTCTGTACAGTAGTGTAGGGGTGTAGGGCCCCGTACAGTAGTGTAGGGGCAGTGAGGCCTGTACAGTAGTGTAGGGGCAGTGAGGTCCGTACAGTAGTGTAGGGGCAGTGAGGTAGGTACAGTAGTGTAGGGGCAGTGAGGTCCGTACAGTAGTGTAGGGGCAGTGAGGTCCGTACAGTAGTGTAGGGGTGTAGCGCCCCGTACAGTAGGAGTCGTGGAGCCTTCACCTTGTGGTACTACAGAGGGCTGCAGCCTCAAGTAGCAGACACACAGACAGACACCCAGTGCTGACTGCCTCCTTCTCATTATGGCAGGCCGATATTGTCAACACATGTCTCCTCCACACTATGGCAGGCTGATATCGTCAACAAATCTTACTCAACAAGGAATGCCGCAACCGTAGGGCCCCAGATTGGTAAAACCAACAAAAGTGACATGAGCCTAGTGACAAAGGACAAGACCTATTTCTTAGAATCAACAAATGACATAGACATTACTTAAAATAAATAAGATATATGAGGGCTGATGATATTTTTACAGCGTCAGTGACAAGGGATAGGACCCTTTTCTTAAAATCGACAAGGGACATTGGTATTTCTTAAAATTGACAAGGGACACAGCAACCCCCGTCTGGGGCCATAACTGTCTGCCATGTTTCCCTACACTGGGTAGAGCAGCCGGGTGTGTGAGCTTGAAATGCATAGATGTGGTGCTGGCAAGAAACCCAGTATGGCATATTAATGTATTAAAGCAATATGCAGCACCCAAATGGTTGATTAGGCCAAAAAAAGGTTTGTTTCAGGTAACATGACTAGAAAATGTAAGGTCGGTAGGTTGGTTTTTGTTTTTTTTAACTTTTTTTTTTAACATGAAAGTACTACCCAGCCTCTCCGAAGAGCCCAAAATTGACCAGAAAATGGTAAAATTAAGAAAATTTCTTCAAAATTGCATAAAAAAACGTAGGGTCGGCCCTGTTTTGATAGGGTCGGTCGGGTGACCTGAAACAAACCTTTCCTTATTTTAAATTTGGCCTTTACTTGCAGGCACTGCAGTAGTGCATCAAGGGCAGGAAGCATGAATGCAGCACTGGAGAGTGACATGCCAGCGCTGCATTAACCCTACATGACGACAGAGAGCAAAGTGCATTAAAGCCCTTTCTTTTTTTAATCCATTTTCATCAACTTTCTATGTTCTTCCGCTTTAGGGCTCATAGGTGTTTGGCCATGGGTGCATGGGTCCATGTTCGGGGTTAGAAGTTCAATAAGGCAACACCAGGTGGATGCCCATGGACTCAGCATTTGCTTAATCCCCAAATAGTACCACCCTCTTTTGGATATATGTAAAACTTAAGGTTCTTCACTCTGCCGCCTGACTAAAAACGGGGCCACTCCGGCAACACCTAGGTGCCCTATCTTGTCCTTTGAGGGGTGCTAACTAAATAGGTGTTTTGCATGTCACCTACATGGCATTCACAGATTACAAAGATAAGTCGCAAAAAGAGCAGCCACAATGCCTACTTAGAAGTCTCAGTCTGAATAATTTAAAGACTCTTGTTCATTCAATGTTAAAGTGAAACAGGATGTAGAATACACATAAAATGGTGTAATGTGAAGCTTACGCTGGGGGGGGGGGGGCGTCTCTAGTAACATGCCAGAAATCTAGGTTTAAAATAGTAAGCTAAGTATACCAGACTTAGAATTTCATAAAATTACCTACACTGTAATCTCTACTGTAAATTTACAGTAGATTCTACTGTTCACAAGCAACTTTACACCTACAGTAGAATCTACCGTACACCTACAATAATGGCAATCAACTTTTTACAGTGTATACAGTGTTTAGCTCTATTTTGCTACCCTGTGTTAGTTTGTAACCATGAACCACACCCTATTTGGCCTAAGACCCAAAAGAAGAAAAGGTTTGTTTCAGGTCACCCCATCGACCCTATCAAAACAGCCGACCATATCTTTTTTCATGCAATTTTGAAGAAATGTTCACATTTTTACCCTTTTTTGGGTCAATTTTAGGGGATTGGTATTCAAAAAAGTTGGCTAGTACATTCATGTTTAATTTTTTTTTTTTTTTTAATCCAACCTACCAACCCTACATTTTCCCCTCATGTTACCTGAAACAACCCTTTTTTTGGCCTAGATTGGCCTGGGCTAGTGAATTAGGTTCAATGACTCTTTGTTGATGGATCATACCCTATGCATCCTCTTTTTCCACAGATGATTCAACCCTATCCATAGTCTAATGAAAGCAGCCATGTGAAGAACACTTTAATTATGTTTCTTACAGTGGGCCCTTCTCATGATAAGGCCAAAAAAAGAGAGATTTGCTTCAGGTAATATGGGAAGAAAATGGAGTCGGTAGGTCGCAATTTTAACATCTTTTTTAACACGAAAGTACTAGCCCGCCTCTCCGAAGACCCTAAAATTGACAACAACAAAAAGGGAAAAAATACGAAAATTTCTTCAAAATTGCATAAAAAATGTAGGGTCGGCCCTGTTTTGATAGGGTCGGTCGGGTGACCTGAAACAACTCTTTTTTTTTTGCCTAAGCCAGAACCACAGGTGATATGGAATACCATAGTCAGCGCACAATGCGCTTAAAAAATATGTTAAGCCAAAAAAAAAAACAGCAAAATTTAATTCCAATAAACATACACCCCCACACCCATTTTTCTTGCTGTTACAGACCAGTATTCGATATCTAAAAAACCCACAATACACTTAACAAAGCATTCTATTTAACGTTTCTAATCGTTCAGGGTGCATTTGTGCCACCTTTTTGACATATTTTTGGGGTTTTCTAGTCTAAATTCGGCTAAGAAAGAGTTTGTGTGCGCTTATTAGAGGACGTGCACTTATCAGGTCGAATACGGTAGTGGTTATTATCAAATAACAAGGGAGGGGTGGTAGATTTTCGCTTGAGCATGTGAGCTGTTTTGGCACCGCCTTTCATCTTGAAAGGGGGTCAACATTTTTCATCCCCTGCCCCTTTCTTAAAGCTTGTGATTCCCCATTGTTGAAATAGCGATCACTCACTCATGACACACAGTATTGCAGCGACAGTTAGGCTTAAAAAAAGTTGTTTTCATGTATCACTTGCGAGCCTATTTTTCATTGCCCTACCCACATTTCTTTTGGAACGCATTTTTGGGGTTTTGCTACCAAAAATAGCTTTTTCACTGATTTTCTTTTACTGAAACAATGAAAAAAACTGGTGAATTTTGTCTCATAAACCTTATAAAACTGATAGAAAGAAAAGAAATTGACCTACCAACCCCTTTTTTTGGGCCATGTTACCTGAACACAATTTTTTTTTGTCCTTATTGTTTAAAACATGCAGGCTTACAATGGTGTTTTGGAATTTGTAAGTGGCCTGAGATCAAGCCTGGTGGTTGTCAGAATGATTGCCTTTCTGTCACTTTGTCATCGACCGATCTCCAAACGCCTCGCATTGGAATAAGCGATTCACGAGCTGGTACTTCTTCTTAAAATCATGACCGACAGCATATTCAGCCATTAAGGATTTCGCTCTATTTTGGACTTAAATTTATATTTTTATTTATTTTAATCGACTGTTTATTTGTTTTGATACTGTATGTTCGTTTTAATAGACAGTTTGCTTGGTTTTAATCAACTGTTAATTTGTGTGACATGCTGTTGCCAGCTCCCCCGCCCCCCGCTACATATGTCTTCACTGATATTATTTGGCTCACTACATGACCAATCTTTCAGTCACTATAGTGACTAACCAAGTTAGTCATTTCTTGGCTACCTATACGACCAACTTAGGAAAGTTAATGTTGTCAGGTTGGTCAGTACTGTCCAACTCACCTTAGTTTTCTCTACTTCAATGTATTTTAGGCTAGGTGCTTTTGAGTAAGGCATTAGTCATAATTATGCTGTTTTGTTTCAGTCAATTTGGCCATAGTCATGGGTGCACTTGGTCATGCCTGACCAATGTTCCTATGACTAAGCTGGAATAGCCACTACAGACTAAGGACCGGGGCTTTTAGATTATCTGTTTATGGCAGTTGGTAGATCCCACCTTCAGTCTGCTGCCTGCATCCTACCTGGCAATTTTCTTTCTCTTTTTTTTGTGGGGGGGGGGGGGATTCTGACTCTGTACAGCCTTGAAAAGGGTATGAAATACATAATTACTGTGGAAAGGGGAGAAGACGGGTCAGCAGGGGAATGGCAGTTTGGCGTAACCATGATGGGGCTTGGTATCCATGCCTGTTTCTTTATTTTTTACGTAGATCACCTAAAAATTAGCCTGGGCGCACTGCCCTTCTGTCTTCCTTCTGCAAGCACCCCTACCTTTAAAATCCGGTGACGATCTTAAATATATCTTTATGCTATGAAATCCATTGTCATTGATTTAGCTTTGTAACTGAATTATGATGCCACCAGTCAGTCTGTCGTGGTTATTTTGACAAACACTCAGGTAATCGTGGGTTATCTAGTATTTATCCCTAAGACTTACGCTCTTGCAGACGTCCCATACTGTTGTAAATAGCCCCCTACTTTAGAATACCATTTTTGTCAGATCAGCTTCCTATAGCAGGGCCCCATGTCCCTCTGCCGCTACTGCTGCTGCTGCAGCTGCAGTTACTGCAGTTAGTTTCGTAGGCCGTACACAGAGCTAGCAGCAAGCAGCGCTCCTCGTTTCGTATTCCTATTGACCGGCCGCTGGTCCCCGCCTCCTGCCTGCCTCCCGCCCAGTACCAGCACCACCTCACGCCGCTCACGTCAGCCGCGAGAAAGGACGATAACTCAGGGCGGATTCCGACCAATCAGCGCGCGGGATTTCCTTTTCAATTTCATCAGCGGCCCTGCGGCCTGAGTCACGTGGGTTGCTGGGGCTGGGACCCGGTGGGTGTCGGACGCTGCTACGCTGGTACTAGCAAGGTACCAGCGTAATCTGCAACTGATGAGAGGCAGGCCGCTGCTGGGAACTAGCGGGATGCAAAATGGCGGCCGGAAGGGCGGGTTAAAAAGGGCCTCCCGCTGCATCCTGGGATAGCAAGGAATCAGGGAAGAGGTTGAGGAGGGGGAGGCTGCGTTTGGGTTAACATATCTGCTGGTTTACATCCCGTAGCTTTTCCATTGCCACACGTTTAGGTTCCCCACCATGGCAAATATGCCATAGCTCTGGATCCCATTTGGACCATGGATTGGGGATAGGATGTGCGGGGCTGCATTGGTGCATCATGATCACAAATGTCGCCTTTTAGAGACATGCCATTTCTAAGGGATTAACTGCAGTGAATGCAGCTCATAAGATACACAAGACAAGCAATAATCAATGCTTAGTGCTGCAGTCATAATAAGCCTCTTCTTCAAAATATGGTAAGGCCAAAAAATATAGAGTAACGGTGTGTTTCAGGTTACATATATCGCTGAGGTTAAATAGTGTGAAAATCTAGGTAGGGTAGGTAGGATCTTCTTTTTTTTTTCTTTTTTTTTTAATTTAATTTTTTTTTTTTTAACTTTTGCCTGAAAAGTACCAAAAAATCCACTTGCAAACTTCAGTGCCGATTCGCCAACAATGGCATTGACTCGTAGACTCTCAAATTGACTCTGAATAGCCCCAAAATTAGTTTAAATATGATTTCAAAACTGGATAAAAATTCATAGGGTCGGCCCTGTTTTGTTAGGTAGGGCCAAGTAACCTGAAACACATCTTCTTCTTTTTTAAATTGGCCTTTAGAAACTTGATACATTAAACAAATAGACAGGTCATTTTATATAAGTTACTCACCCTAATGAGAGATTATTTTTTGACAGTTCATTTTTATACAGTTTTTTCCAGAGAATCCAAATCTGCCAGGGGACATCGCAAATTTTGCATATTAAGGCCCCTAATTAGCATATTCTAATTAGATAGGCAAATATCAGGTTGCATTAGCAAAGGGACTGTTAAATTGGTCCAAATCTTCTAGAAATGATATGAAGCCCTCAGATATGGCTGAGGATCAAAATTGCATCCCTTCATAATTTTTCATTGTAGCCTAATTAGCATAATTTATGCGAAACTGAGGATATCTGCATAATTTCCCTTTCAAAGTACCAGGTGATAAAAACACCTGATTCACTGCAGGAAAAAATCTCAAACTTTGCACACACATTCCCTGGGCCATGAAGAACAATTATAAATTTGGGGACATAGCAGATATAGACTATAGCCATTGTTGCAGCCATATTTAAAGATGGCCGCTACTGAATATTTCTAAATCATTTATATCCTCTTCTTATCAACTTAGAATCATGATTCAAAATTATAAATATATATTCCTGGGGTCAAGGAATGCAATGGTGTTCCTTTTGAGGAGATGGGTGGCAGCCATCTTGGATTTTAATGAGGTTATCCTTTGAATAACAATAAATTTACTTATTAATTCCTCTCTATCATTACAGATGTTAACATTCAGCCAACCACATTGATAAAAGCAATAGCTGGCCTAAATACCAATATCACTTTTGGTGTTTAAGCTATGGTAGAAATAGGGGTATTCAGAGATAGGCGCAGATGCCCCTAAAGCTGGGGATATCACTGCCAGGGGTACTGTCCACAGGGTGAGTGTGGGGGTACTGGGAGGCAGGGGAGAGAGGTGTGCCTCCCCCAGCATGGTCAGCGGCATACAGTGCCTGACTAATGGACAATATACCATACACACATGGTCTCTACTAAGTAGGTCAGTGTGTGCACTATCTATTAAATTGGTCTTATCTCTGCTTTCATAAATATTACTGAATTTACACACCAGCGAGGGATCAAGGCAGGTATACTCAACATGTCCTGTGTGTCTCAAGGCCAGATTGACATAAAAACACCTTCAGGAAGGGTGACACAGTTTCACCCCATACATTTTCTATGGTGGCCAGACTGGACCAGCCCCACCCTGCCACTGGTATCAGGCCAGTAACCAGCTCAGAGGTTCATCCGTAGAGGGGGTCGGAACTACCTATTATGAATGTCCTATGGTTGCACTATACCAAATAAGTGGCAGCAGCGGCCTCTTTGCCAGCCTACGGTTATTCAAAATGGAGTTCTAAGAATAAATCAAGAGGCCAGCAACCATTTTGTACTTAGACCAGCCTCCAATGGCCGTTGTCTATTTAGGAAAAGTCTCCCTCGTCACACCAGGATAGACCTAGCTCTAGTTTCGCACTGTCTGCTCTTCTCAGGCTGGACCTGGTCCTCAGTCTAAATGTCTGAACAGGCCTCAGCTTATGCCTCAACTGGTAATGGCCAACTCAGAGCCAATGGCACACATCACCCAGCTTCAGTGGCTAGTCAGCCTATCCTAACTCTATAGGATAGCTCCCACTGTACCACCAATGGATGTGCAAAAAATATAACCAATAGATCTACTGTCTTTAAAATACCCATGTGATGATAATAGTAGATGGCATAATGTACTCCAGCTCCCCAATTCGACACTCTCCAGCCTGGGTGTCTGGCTGATGGCACTGACCAATGCAAGATTGACTCTACAAAACTAGCTTGTTAGTAAGCTTCCAACAGTTTGTGTTCTTCATACAGGTAGATAGTTCGACAAGCAGGCTGTTTGGCTGATCCCAATCTGTCACAGTGTTAAAGAAGGGCATTTTGTATTGCATTTGCTGCTCGCCTTTGAGGGAAAAGAAGGGTTAATTTCAATTTAAACCACAGCGGAGGGCTAAGACAAAGGAGTTCACACCTTGGTTATTTCTGTGTAGACTCACATAACCTTACAGCTGTGGTTTAAAACAGATAGACAATGGTTATGTGAGGCTAACTCAAAATATGACTACTGTAGAGTGGCAGGCACCCTATAAGGGTGCCAGCCAGTTTACTGTGGTTATTTTAGCCTCCCATAACCATAGTCTATCTATTACATAATTGTACCATTTCTTGGGTTCTTCCCATATTCTTTCCATATTTGTAACTTTAATAGAAGAGTCTGAAAGAGCGACTATATGTTCCTTGTAATTTACTTTTATTAACACAATTTTACTTCTATCTATTACCACGTTCTACCCCCAGCTTTACAGAGTGGAGGTAAGGTAACACCAGGCCCTGTGCAGCCTGTGTGACAGTCCGCCCTGCTACCTGCTGCTGGGGTAGTCAGTGTGTCCTCCTGCTGTCTGGCCTACTTCTTAAAGGGGTTTATGACAGAAACTGGAAAGAACCAAACCTACTGCTTAATACAGACCTATCCCACTGTGTGGAGTCTAGCTTCCAGGGTTCCTCTTGACTTGACCTCCAAAGCTGGGAAACCCTAAAGAGTACCAGGACAAAGGGAGTACTAAATACAGCTAGCCAGTGAGATGTACTATTGTGCACACCCCAGTCCCACACTAGACCTGCTCCCAACATATATCATTAATGTTCATGGTTTTCAAAAGAATATCTTGCCTTTGTGCATAAATTTTGATTTCCATTACAAAATATCTCTACTTCTCAAATTTCTGAAGACATTTATGTAAATGGAAACATGTCTTGAAAAAGTGGCTGGAGATATCCCGTCCAGAAGGAGACAGAAGTCGGTGCTACACTGAGCCCCTTCGACCAGCCCCTTTTTGCCCATAATGTAAAAATTATAGTTCCTGGACAAGTTGTTATCTGTTCCTCTGTCTATCCTTTGGTGCTAGACTAACTTCATCTGCTTGGCACATTGGTCACAGGCTTTCTTCAGAGACTTTTGTGGTGCAGCAATAACACAACAAACTTGACTCTCTAGCGTCAATCTCACCAGGTGCATCGGGTGGCTTGGATTCTGCCTAGTAACTGTTAACATGTTTCACCATTTCTCATGCTAAGTTGGTCAAAATAGCTGGTCATTGCTGAATGGGGTCATCCATAAATTTCATCATACGGCAGGGGTGTGTGGCAGCCTTCTATATATTGCTATGGACAAAACATGAACAGGGAGGGGATTGAAAATGGTTTTAAGTAGCTTTACATCATTCATGGACTGCCTCCATGCACCCTTTAGAAATCCACTACCTTTGTCTAAAAGAGCAGTATACAGTCACCAGCATGAAATCTCCAGCAAATTTTGTGGTGTATCAGCTATGAATATAGGCTATACTCATCCCTCTTCCATATCAATTTATCTATTCTTTGATATTGATCAATAAGATGGCTCAAAAAGGCTTAAACATCTACCTTTTTCCACTGATAAGGGCTTAGATATTGCCAGGATTGTGGTCAAACAAGAACAGACGACACAAATACATAGATTACATATCATGTAATCTATCTACATTTCAAGACTGGATGCCTCAACCTGACAGAGATTTAAATGGATTAATTACAGCCACTGCCATCTTAACCAGTATCTTATTCCATATACAGTGCCTATAAACCCAGGCTATAAAATTGTACATGTTAATTGTCAGCTGGCAAAGAGATTGTTGCTGCCACCCACTGACACTCGGTAAAGTATGACCATGAAGATGGATACCATGTCTAAAACACCATCAAAGGTGAGATAGTGCTAAGGTCATTGGTTGTATACCTGCAGTTGGAACAATGATAACATCTGTAATGATAGAGAGGAGTTGATAGGACAGATCAACGCGGTTGAATCCAAGTATAAATAAGCGAGTGGGCGTGGCCGTGGTTCCTGAGCAGCTCACCAGAGGGCGCCCCAGACTGACCTGTTTTATGAGCAGCTCCCTGATTGGCTGTGAGTGGCTCAATAACAATGCGTCTGATTGGCTGCAGCTCAGGGACCATGGTTACTTCTTCTTGTTGGGCCCATACTATAAATGGGCAGTTTCATGGTTTCATGGCCAGTGGCCTTTGAATCTCCAGACCGTTCACACCTGTTCACTAATTTTAAATTTTATTTTTAATCTTAAGATTAGAATACAGGTGCTGTTGTAAAACGCTATTATTATATAAAAATAGGTTTTTGTGGGAATTTTTTACCCAATGGTATCGTTATTGCGTAATAAAATAGGCTATATTGGCCTGGTAATATCTGATACTTGACACCAAACCCACTGACTTCTCAATTTGTTCACATGTATATACTCATGGTAATTATATACTCAGAATAATTATATTAATATATAATATATTGTTACTATTACTCAGAATGAATTATATTAATATATAATATATTGTTATTACAATATCAACAGTTTATTATATTGTTGTAAACTATATACCTCCGCTTGGGTAGAAACAAGAATCCTTTTTAGGCTGATTAATATATTCGTCAAGTTAACGTACATGTATGACATTTTTTAGTTACCGGTAGTAACTATGGTAACTCGTTTATATTTGTCTAATATAATCCAAAGCCCACAGCAACTATTTATAAGGGAAATCAGCTAATTAATTGTCTGCTGGCAAAGAGACTGTTGCTGCCACCCACTGACACTCGGTAAAGTATGACCATGAAGATGGATACCATGTCTAAAACACCATCAAAGGTGAGATAGTGCTAAGGTCATTGGTTGTATACCTGCAGTTGGAACAATGATAACATCTGTAATGATAGAGAAGAGTTGATAAGGGAAATCAGCTAATTAATAGTTTTTTTAAGGATAACCTCATTAAAATCCAAGATGGCTGCCACCCATCTCCTCAAAAGGAACACCATTGCATTCCTTGACCCCAGGAATATATATTTATAATTTTGAATCATGATTCTAAGTTGATAAGAAGAGGATATAAATGATTTAGAAATATTCAGTAGCGGCCATCTTTAAATATGGCTGCAACAATGGCTATAGTCTATATCTGCTATGTCCCCAAATTTATAATTGTTCTTCATGGCCCAGGGAATGTGTGTGCAAAGTTTGAGATTTTTTCCTGCAGTGAATCAGGTGTTTTTATCACCTGGTACTTTGAAAGGGAAATTATGCAGATATCCTCAGTTTTGCATAAATTATGCTAATTAGGCTACAATGAAAAATTATGAAGGGATGCAATTTTGATCCTCAGCCATATCTGAGGGCTTCATATCATTTCTAGAAGATTTGGACCAATTTAACAGTCCCTTTGCTAATGCAACCTGATATTTGCCTATCTAATTAAAATATGCTAATTAGGGGCCTTAATATGCAAAATTTGCGATGTCCCCTGGCAGATTTGGATTCTCTGGAAAAAACTATATAAGAATGAACTGTCAAAAAATAATCTCTCATTAGGGTGAGTAACTTATATAAAATGACCTGTCTATCACTAAAGGATCGCCTACATGGACGTAAAACATGTAATAAAAATACAATAAACTGATACTCAACTAAATGAACGCCCATCGTGCTCTTCCGTGAACGTCGATACTGTTACTTTGTGAGTTGACCTTGGAGGTCAAGTGGTCAGGGTCGTGGGGTCAGCGTTCGACCTTCACATTGACCTCAATTCTCAGGAAGTATTGATAAGACGGGAAGCGCAAGGTATTGTGGGAGGCCACACAATCATAACACGGAAGCAGAACGCCGGGGGGGGGGGGAGGGGGAGGGGTAGGGGGTAGGGGGTAGGGGGTAGGGAGTAGGGGGTAGGGGGGTAGGGGGGTAGGGGGGAAGGGGGAGGGAGGAGGGTTAGTTAAAAATATAGGGAGTGGGAGAAGGGATATGGCGATGGAAAAGGGGTCGAGAGGCAAATAGAGTATAAGCTAGTGGGATGGCAGGGGGAGGGACAGGAGGAATAGGGGAGGAAATGATAATGAAAGGGGAGAGGAATAGGGAGGGAAGGAGGGAGGGAGGGAGGGAGGGAGGGAGGGAGGGAGGGAGGGAGGGAGGGAGGGAGGGAGGGAGGGAGGGAGGGAGGGGAGGAGGGGGAAGGGAGGGAGGGAGGGAGGGAGGGAGGGAGGGAGGGAGGGGGGGAGGGACGGAGGGACAGACGGACAGACGGACGAGGAAGGGAGGGAGGGAGGAGGGAAGGGAAGGGAAGGGAGGGAGGGAGGAGGGGAGGGAAGGAAGGGAGGGCAGGAAGGAAGGGAAGGGCGGGAAGGGAGATTAGGAAGGGAGATTAAGATGGGATGGAGAGTAGAGGCGGGAGGTAGGTCGGAGGGGGAAGGGGGAGGTGGTGATGTTCTGAAGAAAAGATGGTGTGTTCCCCAGCTCTCCAGTGGGTCACCATGGCAACTCCATGTATAACCCGTTTCTATGGCAACCTTAACGACTTTCCCGGGTCCTGGTAGTGGGTTCCGTGTGTGTGGGGAGGGACTACTGGGTAGCATTGGGCGATAATCAGGCAGACCGGAAGCTGAATGAAACATGAAACATGCCCCAATGACTGTCCACACATGCTCCCAGCCTACTCCCAAAGAGCAATAACAGGCCTAGTCAGCCAAGTCAGCCGAATTGTAACAGAGAGGGGAGGAAGGGGGGCACTTCCTATCATTTCTATAGTAAGGGGGCCATTGAGGGGGGGGGGGGGTCCCCATATCGCATGTCGATTTTAAGAAATTACCATGTTGCATGTCTATGTCGCTTAATAATGCTCATGTCCCATGTCCCATTTTAAAAACTGTCCATGTGCCATGTCACTATCTTTTTAAGCCTCATGTCCCATGTTGATTTTAAGAAATACCCATGTCACCATGTCAAATTTAGGGGTCTAGAGCCATAGTAAGCATCAGGGGTGGACCTAGGAAATTGAAAAGAGGGGGTCCACCAAACACTAAAGTACCGAAACGCGCTGTGCTGCAAGTTGCAGCGGATCAAACTGTTTGGAAAATCTGAATTTTTCCAAAAGGGTCCGGACCCCCTGGACCCCGCCCCCCCCCCCCCCCCCGAGAATGTGTCAACACTATTCAGGCTTATCGCACAAGGTATAAGCCAAATGTTAAACACCCAAAGCTTCGGCGACTGAGGAAGCAGAAGGGGTGGACAATTTTGCTTGAAGCTCTGTATTCATTTAATCCAGTTATATATCGTTTAATTCAACTCTACTTGTTCTTAAAAACCTCCCAGGACCCCTGTGAAGAGGGAGTGTCCGTATCCTTAAAATTCATTAGATGTTGCTATTCTCCATATAGAATGTATCAAGTTTGATACTCTTGTTACGGGGCAGAAATCCTAAAAAGACAACCCTAAATGAGGGACATTTTAGAGAATTGACCCTATCAAATTACAACTGGAGCATAGCCTGCTCTGGGATTGTGAGTAGGTTGTAAATGGGAGAGTTTGGTATAGTGTGTTTCAGGTAACATGGCATGAAAATGAAGGGTCGGTAGGTCGGATTTTTTTTTTTTTTTTTCTTAAACATGTAGATCAGAAAATTGACCCAAAAAGGCTGAAAATAAGGAAATGTCTTCAAAATTGCATTTTTTTGGCCCAGTCTGTAATTCACTGTCCTATGTTTCTTTGGTTTCCCCTGGCGATGCTGAACCATCCAAGATACCAGCACTGCCTCTAACTTGGAGCCTGACCCCTCATTCAAGGCTGTGTCTCACAAACTTGGGCCAATGTTTTTGTCTCTGACCGAGTGCCGTCTCTGACCAGGTGTCAGATAAAAAGGTGTTTTAAAACGATTTATACTCACACATATAAGGATTTGTAAAAACTTTATGGCGGTTGTTATATAATTATAATTAAAATTAGCCTCCTGCTATTGGTATTTTGACCTTATCATGCCAAACCGGTCAGAGACAGCACCCGGTCAGAGACGCACCTGGTCAGAGATGGCACGTGGTCCAATACAGAAACATTGGCCTAAGTTTGTGAGACACAGCCTGAACTGCCTTGTCCTGCAACGGGAGCAATGTCTCAGTCTGGTTTTGAGGATATTCTCAATATAAGGCTGGCCCTGAGTATTCTTCTCTGTTCACTCGAGGGATAGGATTTAGACCGATGGATTGATTTCTTGATATTTAAAGGTATACCTTCATACACAAAAAGGGCTGCCATGTTCTAGGGACTTTCAGAGGAGTAGGGGGGCTGGAATGCAATGTTATATAATGCCACTTGTGTCTCTCACCTCTCCTATAGGGCCTGGAGGGCTGCCAGCAACACTAGATAAGAGTCTCCAAGCACCAACACACTGTATTCTATATCAGATTTATAAGCATAACATAATTTGATTCTAAATCAAATATATCTGATCTGATAGAACCAGGAGGGAAACTAGACATGTGATATTTAGGGGCAGATCCAGTGGGGGGGGGGGAGTCCTGGGGGTCCAGACCCCCCCCCCCCCCCCCCCCGTTTTGGAAAATATTGTAGATTTTTTTAATGATAATTTGATCCGCCGCGAGTAGCGGCACGTCACTTTTCGGTACTTTGGTGTTTTGTGGACACCCCATTTTCAAATTCCTGGGTCCGCTGCTGCCGGTATTATGTAACATTGCATCTCCATCTTCCCTCCACATCTGAAAGCCCCTAAACCATGGCAAAGCATTTTGTGGATGAAGGGATCAGATTTCATACACATGTCCCATAGGAGCTTACCTGAACCTCTGGATAATGCGATTTTCTATACAACTAAATTCGATATGGTAACATGGACATATTTAAAATTGGACATGTGATGTCGGGTTTAGTGACATGATCATAGAGGGGGGCCCTTGATAGGGGGGTCCCCATGTCCCATGTCGATTTTAAGAAGTGGACATGTCGCTGTAGAATATGATATACCAGGGATGAGGGATAACTAGAGTATGACGTAATGTTATGTAATCATGCATGTTAATTATGAAATATAAGATTGATACTATAATAATAGATGTAACTAGGATAAGAAGTCATGAAGAATGTATTTGAGAACTGATATATGATGTTGGCCTACTACAAGTCACAGCTGGCCAGCTCTCACCTGCAGTGGAGGTGGGAGGGGGTCGACTAGGGTGGGCCATTGTTGTGAATAGGAATTAGTGTGTGTTAGTATAATGAAGGTCTGTGTGTACCTACTGGAGGAGGAGGCCTGTGTGTGCCTGGAGAATGGAAACATGTATGAACCTGCAGTGAGGCAGGTGGGAGAGCTATGTGTGTGAATAAACCAAGTTAGTAATAACCAAGCTGTCGTCCTGTCAACATCTCTGAACATCTTAATATTATCCCTACACGAACACTGTATTTTACACTGGCGACCAACGACTCGACTTTTAATTAAGCTGAAAGGCTTAGAGAACACGCAAATGAGGAACTAAGACTTGTAAGAATTAGGGAGATATTAAGATGGCGAATCTGGACCATCTGGCGTATATTGCTGATCAGAGGAGGCAGATAGAGGAGCAACGCAGACAGATTGAGGCCGGTACAGAGACAAGGAAGAGGGTGCAGGATTTAGCAAAACATGTAACACCGACGAATGGGGACGACAGGGATTTACTCAGGCAGTGGATAACCCAGATTGATGAACTCAGACAGTGGACAAATGCACCGGAGGGGATTATCATTGACATTGCAGGACAGTTGTCCAGGACACCGCTGAAGGCAGCTATATTGACTATACGTGAGGGGTTAGATGAGGGTTTAAAAACATGGCCCAATGTCAAGGCAGCCATTCAAGCACAGTTCCTGGAGAGTGATGAACAACAGTATTTACAAGCACGTTTAGACAGACTGGTACAACAGCCCATGGAGGATGTGAGGGGGTATGCCCGGCGATTTAGGAGCCAAATGGAGATGGCTTTCCCCACAGAGGAGAGGGTAATCCCGTCAGTAAATAACAGACTTATTAGGCTATTTATAAGTGGTATAGCAAGTGAGTCTGTCAGACAGCAGGTGGCCAAGGAGAGACTACAGGACCTGGCGGCGGTGATGGCGACTGCTAATGATGTGGAGGACTCATATAGACAGGCTAGAGTGGAAGTCAGGGGGGTCCCCCAGGACATGGTGGTGCATCAGGGGATAAGGCAGGAGGAGCCTATGGATGTGTCTGCAGTCACGGCCAGTATTGATAACACAGTGAAGAGTGCTATGAGGGACATGGCACAGAATATGAAAACTATGCAGGGAGAATTAAAATCAATCAGAAAGGTGGTAGTGGCGCCAGTTATGGCACAGGCGGCAGCAGCAGCAACGGGGGACATTGCAGCAGTAAAAGTGGTGCAGGCCTCACAGGATGCACCCGCGGTACCAGCGACGCAACACTGTGGGCACCTATGTGCCCAACACACTACACCGTCCACGTCATGTTATGCAGCACAGCAGTATCAACAGCCCCAATTACCAGGGGGTGGCCAGATGCAGCAACCTATGATGCAGCAGTCCATGATGCAGCAACCCATGATGCAGCAGCCTATGATGCAACAGCCCATGATGCAGCAGCCCATGATGCAGCAGCCTATGATGCAGCAGCCCATGGCGCAGCATCTCATGATACAGCAGCCCATGGGTCAACAGCAGCAGCGGCAGCAGCAGCCCCAACCACAGTATCAACAGGGCGGTCCACCCACAGGAGGACCGTTACCACAGGGGGGGCAGTATATGCGACCCTGGAGGAGGAGGGCATGTTATGAATGTGGGGATTTTGACCACCTAGCTAGGGCATGTCCAAAGAAAGGATCAGTCATGCAGGCTGCTATTGAGGCAGCATTGGAGGTAAGGTTCCCGAGAAATAATGGTCAGCCTAGTGGGACGGGAAACTAGCAGCCGCATCAGCGTCTAGTGATAATAGGGTGTGTGTGGACCTGGTACTAGAGGGTATACATATTGTGTCGTTGATTGACACTGGTGCGGCAAGGAGTATGATGAGGGAAGATGTATGGAGGCAGCTATGCCACAGGAGGAGTCAGCCAGCTGTGGCTCTTCCTGGGCTGAGATTAAGGGCGCTGTCAGGGCATGATATTCAGACCTTGGGGAAGGCAGTCGTGATAGTGCGGGGCAGAAAGTGTGAGTTTTACATTGTGAAGTCCCTGCAGCATGATGCACTCCTAGGAGACGATGTGTTAACAGTGTTAGGAGCGAATATTACTTTCTGCGACAGAAAGGTAGGCCTAGCGGGAGAAACATATAGTGCGGTGGATTACAGAGGGATAGAGACAGAAATGGCGGGGGTATATGCAGATATAGATTACTGGAGGAAACAATACCCGGAAGTGTTCCCAGAGGGGGAGGACCCGGTGGGGTTTACACAGTCCCTAGAGATGAGCATAGATACAGGGGATGCAATGCCAATAAATCAGAGGCCGTACAGATTAGCACTTACTAAGAGAAAATGGGTGGAGGAGGAATTATCTAGGCTACTGGAGGAGGGAATCATTGAGCCATCAACTAGTCCATGGGCGAGTCCAATAACGCTGGCACCCAAGGGTGACACATGGCGGCTGTGCACCGACTACCGTAGACTTAATAATGTTACAAAGAAGGACGCGTACCCACTCCCATTAATCCAGGATATATTTGATTCTCTCCAGGGCGCGGCGGTATTCAGTGTATTGGATTTGCGCTCAGGGTACAGACAGATCCCAATGGCGGTCGACAGTATAGAAAAGACGGCCATTGCAACACACAGAGGGCTGTTTCAATTCAAAAGAATGCAATTTGGGTTGTGTAATGCACCAGCGGCATTTCAGAGATTGATGAATCAAATATTGGCACCATATATCGGTGTGACCTGCATGGTATACATAGACGACATAGTCGTATTCTCCAAGAATGAGGAGGAACATGCCAGACACCTGCATGAGGTATTTGAGGTCCTGAGGGAACATCAGTTGGTAGTAAAGGCGTCCAAGTGTAAGTTTGCGTTGAAACAGGTAAAGCTACTGGGATATATTGTGTCGGAGGAAGGGATCACTTCTGACCCAGAGAAAGTGGAAGCACTGAGAGTAATGGCCCCGCCCAGGAATTTAAAGGGAGTAAGATCATTTTTGGGAATGGCGGGATATTATAGATCTCTAATAAAAGGCTTTGCCTCTTTGGCTCAGCCTTTGACGGCGCTAACCAAGGCTTATGCTAGGTTCAAATGGACACCTGAGTGTCAAGAGGCGTGGGAGGGGATCCGGAAGGCTTTAATGTCGGAGGCTGTGCTAGCCTATCCACAGGTTAATGCCCCGTATAAGCTGATGACGGATGCATCCAAACACTGCATTGGGGGAATACTACTGCAGACCGGAAGTGATGGTATTGATAGACCGGTACAGTATATTTCTAAACAGCTATCAGAGACACAACAAAGGTGGCCGGTGGTGGAGAGGGAGGCATATGCTGTGATATACGCCTTGCGGAAGTTGAGACCATATTTGCATGGGGCTGAGTTCACAATATATACTGACCACAAACCTCTAAAGTGCCTGTTCCAAAATGAGATAAAGAACTCAAAGATACAGTGCTGGGCAGTGACGTTGGCAGAATATGCGGCGCCCATTGTTTACAGGCCAGGCAGTCAACATGTCAAGCCAGACATGTTGAGTAGACTGCATGTCACTGAGTCACAGGCGCCGATCCCATTGGATCCTACATTGGCGGCGGTGATGCTGGGGCCTCATTTCAATGAGGGGGTGTTGGAGGCAGACAGAATTGAAATTGGGGAATTGCAGAGGGAACAGCGTGCCATGCCAGAATTCCAAATGGGTTTAGATCAGGAGGAGGAGTATTATGTAGCAGAAGGTTTGCTGTTTACATTGAGGGCACCCCCAGGTCAGTTAGAATACCCCAGGCTGGTATTACCAAAATATGCGCGGGGTAGGGTGATCAGAAGGGCACATGAGGAGGTGGGTCATATGGGTATTGCTAAAACACTAGCTAGGATACAGGAAGCATATAAATGGCCGAGGGCACATAGGGATGTGCTTAATTATGTTAGGAGGTGTCCACCATGTGCAACAAACAGAGATAGGATAGACAGGCCGCGGCCGGATCCTATGCCCTTAGCGCAGTACCCGGGGCAGGTGTGGGCGATGGATATATGCGGTCCCTTTGCGCCGTCAGTGGAGGGGAACACATATATACTGACATTCATAGATCATGCCTCCGGGTATGCTGATGCCATCCCAATTGCGGATAAGACGGCAAAGACGGTATACAACGTATTACATAGAGTGGTAATCCCTTTTGCAACACCCCCCGAAATTATGCTGATGGACAACTCTCTAGAATTTCGCTCAAATCTGGTGGAGGGATATTTAAAGGAACTGGGGATAGATGTGCGTTACATAACCCCATATAATAGTCGTTCGAACGGGAAAATTGAAAGATATCATCGCAGCTTGAAAGACATAGTCAGGAAGCTGACGAACGCTAGACCACATCTATGGGAGGATTGTTTGGGGGACGCGCTACTGGCGCACAGAACGACGCCGTCGGATGTCACAGGGTTTTCACCCTTTTATTTGTTCTTTGGAAGGCACCCTTCTAAGCCATATTTTTCCCTTCTTGACAGGGAGGAAGGACAAATGACTTCTAGATTGGCGCAGAGAGTAGATGAGGTATCAGGTGCGCTCAAACTTGCTTGGCGTAATGCTTATGTAAATAGGCAGTATAACATGCAACGCTTGGAGAGGGAGGCTAATGCTAAGCCTCTCCAGGTGGGGGACGCAGTTGTGGTATTAGCGCAAGATACAACAAAACTAGACCCAAGGTGGGACCATGGTTTTATTGTTAGTAGAATCAGGGGGCCGGTTATTTCAGTAGTAGGTCCAGATGGGGAAAGAAAACAACTAGTGAGGGACAAATTAAAACATGTTCCAGCAGATGTAGAATGGGGGGATTTGCGTAAGCGCCTAACCAGGGCACAGAGGAGGGAGGTGAATGCAATTAATGCACGGAGGAAACCCATTGTTATAGGGGGAGCGGGCCCAAACAGGCAGAGAGTAGTACAGCGAACTGACGCCCCCCTACAGGTGCAGGTCCCCATACAACAGGTGCAAGCAGGCCGGAAAAGAAAACAACAAACACAGGGGCCGGAGACGCGGACACCAGAAGTTGGTATAAGGGTAACTAGGGAAGGGGAAAACCAACCCAGGGCGGTTGCTAGGGACGCACCGAATAACGGACGCGCAAACCAGGGTCAGCGGGACGCCATAGGGGGAGGGGGTAATGAGGTAGTAACGCCAATTGGACAAGCTAGGGGGGAGGGGGGTCACTCCAGGGAGGGGGGGGCCGCCCAATCACAAGCCAATGGGAGGAAGAGAAATGCATGGGAAGGGGTGAATAGAGAGGAGGGAGTGTGGACTAGGAGTAGGGGTGTTATTGAAAAGCGCATTCGGCTGTTGGCACCAGGAGAGGAGGAGTGCTCTGCTGCTAAACAGCAGTGTATTGATGCTGTGGCTGTATTCACCCATGATGCTGTGGTGGACGGGCTTGCTGTGGGGAGTGCTGGGGTGCACAGTGTCGTCTAACCCAATTTTCGAGGAGGATGGGGTGTTAGTACACCAGGACGGTGATGTACGGCGCATTGGAGCAGCATGGTCAGTGGTGGTTATTATACAGCCACCCCCCCTACTGGACATACATCAGCTAGACAAAGGATTCACGGTGGCTTTTAAAAAAGCAGAGGATCGGTTTGGTGGCCAGGGAGTGGGCCACTGGCGGAAGAGGTGGAATGCGCTGAAACATATGCTGCGGAAGAACACTGAACATTTATTCCAGGAGGAAGTATTGGGGGATAAAAGTGACCTTGGATCAAGAGTTAAAAGAGCCTGGTTCAATTTCATAGGAGCCATGGTTCGCCCATTATTTAATATTCCCGATTTTACGGACATTGAAGCATTAAGGAAATTGATTTTTAAGAACACTCAGCACTCAGCAGCCATGGTGCATCACGAGAGGGAAATGGTGACTATGATCAATGCCACAAGAGCGTTGGTCCAGTTGAACGCTGACCACATCCAAATGGTGCAGAATTTATCATGGGAGGCACTCAGACAGGTGGAGGTGAACAGGAAGGCGCAGGAGCAGGACTTTGAGGCTATTAGTGGTATTAAGGTCGCCAGGGCCCTGGATGTGGCGTTGCATGAGGCTGAGTTTGCTTTCAACTCATTTATACAAACCTTAAAGGACTATCACCAGAAAAGGATGGAGGTGGAGCGGGGTTGGTTGACGGAGAACATTATAAATGAGGGACAAATGCAGGACATTATTAAGAACATTATAAAGAGAGGGTACGAGGCCCTACCGGCAGTATGGTATTATCAATATGTTGAGGTTATTCCAATTTGGGATGGGGGGGATCATTTGGCATTTAGGGCAATGATACCCGCGGTAGATGAGGACAGATTCATTAAATATTCTATGGTATATGTACCGGTACCTTTTGGGGAGGGGCATATGAGACTAATTCGGGGTAAACAAAGTGTGGTACTGCACACAATGACAAGAGCCTCGTTTACTCCTGTGAATTGTTTGGGGGAGAGACCTAAGGTGTGTTGGCCAGAGGTAGAGAATATTGTAAAGACTTGTGAAAATCAACTTGTAAATGGGGAATCACCATCAGATTGTCATGTTAAAATTTTTGCTTCCAGGAATAAATCATCTACTGTGTTGAAGAAATCGCCATTGGATAACAGTGTAATAGTGGCGCCTAATGAAATGAAGGAGAAGGTAGTGTTGAGGTGTGTGAAGGATCCTCCAATTAAATTACTTGTTGTAAAGCCTACGGTAATCCCCATACCTGACGGTTGTGTATTAGAAACAGATCAATGGAGGGTCAAGGCGGTAGTTCATGTGCATGAGACGTTGAAGGTAGATGGTAGAAGGCCTGTGGAGCTGCCGAGAATAAATATTTCTTGGCCCAAGAAAATCAAACACCATGTATTACAGACGTTGAAAGCAGTGGAACAGGTGACGGTACCATTGATTGACATAAGTAGTTGGGATAGGGAAGACAAAGAAATGAGGGAGAGACAAAGCAGGGATGCACAAAGCTGGGGGGACACGCTATCACACCCATATGTAACTGCGGGTTCTAGTAGTATGGCGGTGTTGGTGTGTATTGTGATATTGGGAGTAAATGTGTACTGCTGGTGTTGCTCGGGGAAAATGAAGTTGCTAACTCAATGGGCCAGGGTGCCCGTGACTGAGCCAACAGTGCCGTCAGCACCGGTGGGCCACATACAGACCCCTGGACCAATGCATCAAATGCTGCCTCCTACAGTGATTAATGTGCCACCTCCCCCGCCATACCCTACTCGAATTGAACCTCCTAGCCCGTCTGTAGCTGTGACGGTAACACAGGAACAGATTGCAAAGCTAATAGGATTTGCGCCAAGACGAACGCAAAAAGCCATTGAAATGCAGTGATGATGTATAATGTGATAGGTTTTGCCTCGAAACAATTGTGAGGGCAGGAGGGGTATAGTCTTAATCAATGTTTAAATTGTATTAAACATTTTAAATAAAAGGGGGGAGATATGTAGAATATGATATACCAGGGATGAGGGATAACTAGAGTATGACGTAATGTTATGTAATCATGCATGTTAATTATGAAATATAAGATTGATACTATAATAATAGATGTAACTAGGATAAGAAGTCATGAAGAATGTATTTGAGAACTGATATATGATGTTGGCCTACTACAAGTCACAGCTGGCCAGCTCTCACCTGCAGTGGAGGTGGGAGGGGGTCGACTAGGGTGGGCCATTGTTGTGAATAGGAATTAGTGTGTGTTAGTATAATGAAGGTCTGTGTGTACCTACTGGAGGAGGAGGCCTGTGTGTGCCTGGAGAATGGAAACATGTATGAACCTGCAGTGAGGCAGGTGGGAGAGCTATGTGTGTGAATAAACCAAGTTAGTAATAACCAAGCTGTCGTCCTGTCAACATCTCTGAACATCTTAATATTATCCCTACACGAACACTGTATTTTACATCGCCATGTCGATTTTAAGAAATTCCCAATGTCCCATGTCACTATCAAACCTATTCTGTCCCATGTCACGAAGCCTAAAAATGGTTCATATTGCGTGTCGAATTTCAGGGTCTAGGGCCATAAAGGAATTCGTAAAATGAAACAGGGTACTTCTTAAGTTTAACATGGGATATAATAGGTTCTTAGAGGCGACATGGGCATGTAAGTGAAAGATAACACGATATGGCCAATTCTTAAATTCAACATACCCCTCCCCCTCCCCACACCCCCAAATCTGGGGCCTCACTAAAGTGACTGTGATACATTTCTAAATCACATAATACCTAACAGCTAGAATACATCCCCTATCATTGCAGTCAAATGCATTCTACGATAGCACTATATTCATCACAGGCTTCGAAATATCCATGTCCTCATGGGCAGGGTGGTTACCAGTCAAATTACCCCCAGCGGTCGGGGATTGGACCCCGCAGCGAGTCCAGGACGCATACTAAAGATTTTTGGCGCCAAATTCTTGTCTTGTATGCGGAGTAGCGACCCCAAAGTCGTCTGCGCAGCTATCACCTCCCCACAACAGCCGCCACTAATATGATGAAGTATCCCCTGGCCCTGGTCGCCATGGCAACCTGCAGTGAAATTTGAATTCACCACCGGGGTGACGTCAGCGGGAATGGGGAGGTGTGTGTGTGTGGGGGGGGGGGGAAGAGTATAGAAGGGAAGGGCAGCTTAGCCCATTGAGGGCCGCATAGTGCTTTAATATGCCATGCCCTTTGTCGTCATGATGCATGAATGCAGCCTTGGTGAGTACCTCATGCCTGCATTAAAGCATCATGCTGAGCCTTCGGGAGTGTATCGGCCCTGTTGGGTCGGAATGATGCTTGAATGCAATCCTGGCGAGTGACTCGCCAGGGCTGCATTTGGCGAGTGACTCGCCAGGGCTGCATTTATACATCATGACAACAAAGGGTATACCACATTAACTCGCTATGCGGCCCTTACAGGGTTAGACAATAGAAAGGTGACCTGGATAGTGATAGCTTCAATCAGTAATAGCATCTTAGGTAGAGCTTACCTCAAATCAATGATGCCAAAAAAAGGTTTGTTTGAGGTCACCCGACCCACTCTCTCAAACGAGGGCCGACCCTACGTTTTTTTATGCAATTTTGAAGAAGTTGTCACGTTTTCACTCTTTTTTGGGGCAATTTTAGTGGATTAAGAAAAAGTTGGGTAGTACATTCATATTTAAAAAAAATAAATTTTAAATAAAAAAAAAAAAACAACTTACCGACCCTACATTTTCCTCCCATATTACTTGAAACAAACCTTTTTTGGCCTCGGCCTCGGTGCTGAACTGACGGCAGATATTGCTTCAACGCGACGCTGTTGGCGTGACACACTCCACAGGGTCGTCATGATGCAGCAATGCAGCAATGTCGAGTTATTTGCCAGCACTGCATTGGTGCATCATGCTAACAAATGGACATGAAGTATTGAGGCAACCTCCGATCCTAATATGATTAAATCAGTATAATTGATACATTGCATCTTTCATTAATGCCTCTTTAAGTTAAAGCATTATTGCATTTTGTTTAATATCATTATCTTATCTAAATTCGACACGGCAACATGGACCTTTTTGGAGCTCGGTGACATGGGGACATGAATGAATAAATAGTGACATGTATACATGGGACATCCCTTAAAATCGACATGGCGACATGGCCATTTCTTAAGATTGATATGGCGACATGAGCATTTCTTAAGATCGACATGTGACATGGGGACCCCCCCCCCATCAAGGGCCCCTATATACACAATGTCCTTCTATTCAAAACACAATGCTTTTGTGTCATCAAGGCATGAACGCATCTCTGGCGAGTAACTCGCCAATGTTGCACAAATGCAGTGCCAGTGAGTTACTCACTGACAGTGTGTATGCATTAGTGCATCATGACGACAGATAACACGCTCCTGGATGCATCATGTTGTGTTTAAAGGGGCATTCTCACCACTCACACTTAACCACATAGCATACTAGAACAGTACTAAAATTGCTAGTGGGATACGCTTGGTGAGAATGCCACTTTAAAGGGACAGAGTATACTTCATAGTTGCTCAGGCGATTATAAAACAATGTCGTGAATCTAAATGTATGACAATTGAATGAGATGAACACTTCATAGAGTTCTTAATTTGAATACCGCTTATAATTGATTGATCAAATGTGCATAATGTAAGGCAATTCTCTTTGTATTTATAACTGTGTACAATTATCAAGTGTCTAATGCATGGATTCCCTTAATGTGAGACTACTTAGGTAACAAGGAACGTTAATCCAACGTCGATGCACGTTATTTAAAGGTAATTTTGATTAACATTGTGTAAAAATGCTTATTATTCACGTTATATTAACGTTTCCTTAATAACTGCAAAGGGTAATTTGATCTTGAATTAACTTTAATCAAGCAACATTTTCCTTTCTAATGTTAGATCAAAATCCAATTATTAACATCAGAGAACAACGTTATCTCAACGTTATTTCAGGGCTATTCTACGTAAAATATACTAAAACTACCTATAATTTCATGAAGTTAAACTTTCCCGGGGGTCACATGACCCTCAGAGCGTGCAATACGGCCACAGTGTGCAATACAGCCTAGGGTTATTGCACGCTCCCCTGGGGAACGGCCCTCCCATTGCTTTAACCGTGTGATTCCATATTCACCATGAAATATCAGCCTTTATTATTCAAGCCAATACAAGTATTGTCTTTTTAAGCTCTGTATCTCAGCGGCCCTTCTGATTCTCAACTGTCTTAATATAGCTGCCCAATTTGAAGTGCAGTCATTAAAAAAGCAAAACACAAACAGCAGATTCTGAGAGGATCTATTACCAATGAGTTAATGCGGGACATTGTGGTACAGTTGTCTCTTTTCTAGCTTTTCCAGGCGCGGGTAATAGTTGGAATTGAGGACGAAAGGCTTGGGGGAAAATAGGAAAATTTAATTTCCCTAATGCAGTGATGACCTACAGTAAAACAAAGGGGGAATGGCTCGGTCCGTGCGCCAAACCGACTTGTTGTAATCCAGCGTGTCCTGCAGCATGTGATTTACAGTTGGAACAACTTATTTGCCATTCAAACACCTGCAGCTAAATAAGCTACTCTTTAACCATTTAATGGTGGCATGTTGCCGTAATTAAAACAACTTTTGCTGTCATGATGCACCAATACAGTGTCAGCAAGTAACTCGCCGGCATTGCATTTGTGCATCATGCCAACCCTTGGGTGTATCCATCCCCTGTAGGATTGGCATGATGCTTGAATGCAGCACTGGTGATGTCCTGACAAGGGCTGCATTCAAGCACCATGACGACCAAAGGGCACAGCTTATAAAAGTAATATTCCTCCAGTTAAGCGCCTTTCACGCCTACTGCCAGCCAATTAGGCTATAATACAATATTATGAACCACTGCCAACTTTGCTGCTAATTAAGTCAACCCTTTAAGGACATCATGATGCCTTAATGCATCATGCCCTTGGTCGTCATGATGCATGAATGCAGCCCTGGTGAGTAACTCGCCAGTGCATTCAAGCATCATGCCAACCCTACGGGATCGAGAGACTCCCAAAGGGTCGGCATAATGCACCAGTGCAGCACCAGCAAGTTACTCGCTGGAGCTGCATCGGTGCATCATGATGAAAAATGTCATATTTTAATAACATCCGGGTTAAACTGTGAAATGTCATAACTTGTAGCAGGGTTAGCTATACGGGACTAGCACATCCTGGTACTTCAGGTAGTCGGGGGGCTAAACTCCATCTCCTTATCAGGCTAATCCCGTCTCCTCACACCTAGAACAAAGGATTTGATAAGAAATTCTCCCATGATGCACTGCTCTGGAGTCGGGGACCTAACCACAATGCATTGCTCTGAGCCAAGATGGCGGCCCCCATAGCCTAATGCGCTAGTGCCGTATAGTAAGTTCCTGTTAGTGTTGAGTTCTTTTCATCAGGTGGCACATTGGCAGTACTATGGTGACTGGTTAACCCTTGTGCATCAAGGCATCATGCCTTGGTCGTCATGATGCATGAATGCAGCCCTGGTGAGTGACTCGCCAGAGCTGCATTCAAGCATCATGCTGACCCTACAGGGTTCAGACACTCCCAAAGGGTCAGCATGACGCACCAATACAGCACTGATTTACTCGCCGGGGTTGCAGTGGTGTATCATAACGACAAATGTCATCTTTTAGTGACATGTGTCCTTAAAGGAGCAATATCACCACTCGCGGTGCTACCCCATAGTAGACTAGAACAGTACAAAAATTTGGACTGGGGCACTCTCAGTGATTATGCCGCTTTAAAGGGTTAAAGCTTCAGGGTATAAGTCAGGAGATGTAAACCCTTTAAAGCGGCATAATCACTGAGAGTGCCCCAGTCAAAATTCTAGTACTGTTCTAGTCTACTATGGGGTAGCACCGCGAGTGGTGATATTGCTCCTTTAAGGGAATAGTGGTTAGGCCACACTTTTTTTTTAGAGTGACAAACACCTTACAAATCTTCTCAAGTACAGAGGGTAAAATAATAATAGAATTAGATTAGTTTTACTACCGATTTAATGCCCTAACAACTGAGATGTAGCAATGGAAATGGAATTACACAATTTTACTTTTATTGCAGGGGCTTTAATACTATTGCAGCGGGCCTGCAACCCAAAGAATTGATAAAAAAAATGTGGCCTTGTATATTATCAACACAATTTGTCCTTTTGTTGGCTTGATGCAGCTTTGGCAAGTGATGGCGCATATATGGGACTAGCATATTAGGCTATGGAGGCCGCCATCTTGACTCAGAGCAACGCATTGTGGTTAGGCCCCGACTCCAAAGCAGTGAATTTCTTTCAGTCCCTTTGTTTTGGGTGTGAGAGGAGGGGAATAGCCTGATAAGGAGATGGGAGTGTAGCCCCCCAGCAACCTGAGGTACCAGGATGTGCTAGTTCCATATATTAGTGAATCATGACAACACATAAACATAACGCCTTGAAGTAATGAGGATCGTCCCATCCATGTATTTAAAGTAATGTTATATCTATATTTCCTAATTTGTATGCTTTTTGAAACTTTAATCCATAAGTAATTAGATAGGGTGCCTACCAAGCTCCTAGCTAGGGCTTTTTATCGACTCTCAAATATCCCTTTATCTTATAACACTACTGTGTTCCAAGTTGTAAAATAAGAGAAAGTAAAGGAAATTAAAGTGGCATTCTCATCAAGGGTCTGCATGTAGATTTTCTTGTACTGTTCTAGTCAAATAACGAGTGGGATGTTAGTGCTGGGAGTGTAGCTTTACGGAATTAAACAATAGTCTATGAGTATCCAGCTACAAATAGACAAAGGCCCATGGCAGGACGGTTACTTGTGTGATTCCTACGTAGACCAAGGTGAGACTGGGCCATATTGAATTACCCTCGCCATGGATCTTTGCCTTTATTCATGTGTTTTCTTTTCTATTCAAAATATGTTAAATTGCATTTAAATAGTTATAGGAATCTAAACAAATGATGTCACAGGCCATATGTGATATCTAGTACTTAAGCATGGAGACTGTTGTATCTCCCATGAAATGATATCTACACTGTAAATAGTTAGTGTAGGTACACAGAAGAACCTACTGTAGAGCTGCAGTAGAACCTACTGTAGAATGGATTCACAGTAGAATCTACTGTAAATCTACAGTAGATTCTACTGTTTACCTGCAATGAATTGTACACCTACAGTAGAATGTACTGTACACCTACAAAAATGACAACCAACTTTTAACAGTGTAATACCCTCTACAGAGAGCTGATCAACCCACTAGGTCAGTGCCTGGTACCGGAAGTAGTGCCTCCCTAAATAGATACATTTACGCTGCTACATGCTGCCTGAAATTAGCATGGGAAAAGCCTGTATTATCGCCCACCTGCCGTGCCCTGCCCCTACCCCACACACGGCATGAACAGCAGTGTAATTACTACCCCCATGGTGGTGCGCTCTGCTACCCACTCATTGAGGTCGTGCCGAACGTACCATTCTGTAGCGAGAGATGGCGCCACCTGTCTACGTCCACTACCTCTCTGTACGGATACAGCCATTTTGTATACTGGATAATGTGTGTGTTGATTTAATGCAGTTGGATTTGAGTCCGGATCAAGCATCTGCTCCGAGAGTGACGTCTCTGCTAGAGATTTGATCCGCACACGGAAAGGCCTTCTGATGACTCCCTCTGCTGCAGAATGGTGCACAGAGAGGCCTTCTGATGACTCCCTCTGCTGCAGAATGGTGCACAGAGAGGCCTTCTGATGACTCACTCTGCTGCAGAATGTGCACAGAGAGGCCTTCTGATGACTCCCTCTGCAGCCGAATGGTGCACAGAGAGGCCTTCTGATGACTCCCTCTGCTGGGGAATGGTGCACAGAGAGGCCTTCTGATGACTCCCTCTGCTGGGGAATGGTGCACAGAGAGGCCTTCAGATCACTCCCTCTGCTGCAGAATGTCTACTCCCACCCTCCCCCCACCAACACACACACACACCTTGTATACAGCAGGGACCAGCAACCATATAAGGTGCACTTCCAGTTATTGAAACCCCAAATTTGTGTACACTATTCTTTTTAAATATTGACCTGCTGGAGGAGGTAGAATTTCCCTTAAACCCCCAATATTATCCCAACATTGATAACTGATTCAAGTTACAACAGGAGGTTTTTGAAATATATGGATCATGCCAGTTTTGGACAGGTTTATCGTTCATCAGAGCTATTTTGGTATCATTTTACTCTCTAAGATATGTGAGTATACTTATCCTATGGTTGGGACTCAAAATTCAATCTTCTTAAAATTGATCCGGGATGTGGACCAAGACCATCATTTCCTTACTACCAATTCCATTCAAGCTCATTTAATACATATCTGATCTTACTGGCCAATTATTTTCAATAGGTTGAGATGTGCACAGATAGTCTAAATGTCCCGGCCCTTATAGTTGCTATATAGTGGCTATCCCACGTTGGCCATAGAGACATTGGTCAGGCATGACCAAGTGCTATTTAAGAATGACTGAGGCAAAACAACATATGACTTATGCCTTACTCAAAATGCTTAGCCTAAAATGGAAAGACTAAGGTGAGTTGGCAAGTACTGACCAACTTGAAAATATTAACTAACCTAGCTTGGTCGTGTAGGTAGCCAAAAAATGACTACCGGAAATTCCCCCGCACTCCCGCGGGTTGTACCTGAACCAAACTAAGCTCCAAAGGCTGATAGGATTCTCCTGAGTTGGGGATGCAGGTTATACACGAGATGCGGGTAGTACGTTGGTTAGGCACTAAGTGAGAGATTGGTCATATAGGGAGCCAAAGAATCAGGGTGAATGTAAATGTTGCCAACACCAATTTAGGCCCAAAAACATTATTTTCCATCCCAAATATGGAATGCTTTCACCAAAGATGGAATCTTCTAATGTGGCCTATCATATATTCTACATAAAAAAGTAGTATAGATAGGTTTTTGCTATATTTTGGTCCATTTTTGGCTATGTGGAGCCCCCTGGTGGCAAAAATTAGTACTAAGAATCCCTTTTCCCTTGTTGATCCACATATCAGTGTGAATGTGAATTTTGCCCATAATGTAAACAACATACATTTTTTACATCAAGGATTTATAATTCGTTGAGATTTTTTAACTCACACTCTTAAGCGTTGTCAATGAGATGTTGCCTACCTCCTGGATGCCCATTGGTGTAACCAGACTGCATATCAACTTACCTGTAAAGAACAGAATAAAGACATGCATTAGTATACACAAAGATCAGATACACAGAAAATCTAAATGCCCTCGCCGGTTAGTCATAGGGATATTGGTCAGGCATGACCAAGTGGTATTCAAGAATGACTGAGGCAAAACAACATACGACTAATCCCTTACTGAAAAGGACTTAGCCTAAAACTCATTGAAATGGAGAAGACTAAGGTGAGTTGTTTAGCACTGACCAACCTGACAATATTAACCAACCTAGGTTGGTCGTATAGGGTTGGAGTATAGGGAAAGAAATGACTAACTTGGTTAGGCACTATAGTGACAGAGAGATTGGTCACACAGGGAGCCAAAGAATATCAGTGTACATGGGAAACATACACCCCGGAAAAGTGAGCGTCACTGTTGCCAAAAGCACCCTCACCTGAAAGTCAGGCCCTGCCTGGCTTTCAGGTGAAAGTGCTTTTGGCGTCAATGACGCTCACTTTTCTGAGGGTGTATTGTATGAACATTATGTACAAGAATACAACTAGTATTGCCCGCTGTCATTTCACAGATTGCAGCTACATAGAGCATATATTGGGCCAAGAAAATAAAGTTGTGTTTAGATAGCGTAGCCACATCAATAGGAGAAGAATCCACACTGCTGTTAGGGATGTGTCTCACGAACTTGGGCCAATGTGTTTGTCTATGACCGGGTGCCGTCTATGACTGGGTGCCATCTATGACCAGCTATCTAAAAAAAAGTTGTTTTTTTATTTATTTATTTTTTACAATCTTTATTAAGTTTTACTAGGCTCTACATTAATGTGTACCGTTCTATAGTTTAAGATGTATGCTTCCTTGCTAGCCGGTCATAGATGGCACCTGGTCATAGACGGCACGCGGTCATAGACAAAAACATTGGCCCAACTTCGTGAGACACAGCCTTAGATGTTTCAGGAAAATATGGTCGATTTTAGTGCATATCTCATTTTCCTTATCCAGTTAACTTTCGGGGACAACTTTTAAAATGTCTAAACGTGGTAATTGCAGTAAATGATTACAGGTGTTTATATTACAGAGTGAATGTATCTAAAGTAAATATGGTGTACAATCATATGTGCATTCTTCTTGATTGTTGTTTGTAATTGCTTATTCAAACTGTCCAGTACTTAGGCTTATAGCCTGTGATTTTATTTAGAGAACAGTGTGGACTTGTATAACCCTACCGCAAAATAATGAGTATGCCCATTCTAAACAAAAACTGAGCTGTTGTAAATGTGCCCTTTTGAAGGCATAGGATTCTTGAGTGTTGTCACACAAATTAATATATTTAGAAAAAATATGTATACCAATAGTATACCGAACAGCAATATACATATATGATGGATAGCGTTATTCCATATATAGACAAAACTCCACACCATTGACATACATGCACATCATACTTCACGAGTTGAAGCTGGGTCATATCACACCATACCGAAGGCTGAGTGTGATATGACCCAGCTTCAACGAGTGATGTATGATGTACATGTATGTTAAAAATGGGGTTTTGTGTTTATTACAAGGCCCTACAGTCGTTAAATGAAGAAAATCAACAAATATGGAGGCCATGGAGTATGGCTACACCATACTCCATGGGAGCATGGAGTATGGAGCTCCCATAGGCTTAGCAAAGAGAAGGCTGTACCACCATGTAATACATTTCCGGTTTTCATTTGAGGTTGATATTTGGTGTTGTATCGCCATTTACTTAAGTGGGTAACGGGAAGGTAAGGCTTAACCCTTCTGTACAGGCTTAACCCTTTAGGGACAGCATACTTCTTAACGGTAAACTTATATCCTCGAGATGCGGGAATGTAACACCGGCGAATAACTCGCCCGTTTGGCATTCATGCAGCTTCCCGACCCAACAGGGCTGATACACTCCCGACGAGTCGGGATGATGCACTAATGCACTGGGGCATCATGGCAACACATAAATTTGAGACCTTTAGTGATCATGCCGTCCTTAAAGGGTTCAGGGGCAGAGGCTTAAGTTGTCCAGCAGTAGGGAGAGGCTTAACCCTTAAAGGGCCGCATAGTGCTTTAATGTGCTACTTCCTTTGTCGAAATGATGCATGCACGCAGCCCTGGCAAGTCTATGAATTCATCAGGGATGCATTCATGCATCATGTCAACGCTTCAGGAGTGTATCAGCCATCCATGGTGGGTATGATACTTGAATGAAGCACTGGCGAGTTATGACTCAGCATGCATCATGGCGGGAATGCATCATGTCGACAAAGAGCATGAAGCATGAAAGTACTATGCAGCCAGTAAAGAGCTTATACCCATTGCCAACTTATCTTACTAAAATATTTGTGAAAACCGAGCTTATTATTGCCGGGCAGTAAGACTAGTGTTTGGGCTGGGGACTGGTCAGTGGCTCGTCTGATTCATCAATTAGATCCCCAGTATAAAGTCCTTAATAGTCAAACCTAGGCCAAAACAAGAGGAAGTGTGTTTCAGGTTACCCGACCCTACCTACACTGAAAAAGTAAACTCGTCTCCAGACTCGTCGAAGTGACTGTCATAAAATAAATGAGTCAAAAATTGTCTAACCTATCAGGTTACCATCCCACAAATAGAATCTGGAGCTGACAAATGTCGGGTTTAGGGCTGGCACATGCCAAGTAGATCTTCTATCTCCAGCTAGAAGACCCGCTTCCTTGTCACTTAGACAAGTTTTTGACTTCTTTATTTTATGACCGTCACTTTGAGGAGTCTAGAGACAAGTTTATTTTTTGAGTGTAGCAAAACAGGGCCGACCCTAGAAATTCTTATCGAATTTTGAAAAACAAAAATTCAAATAATTTTTGAGCTATTTCAGAGTAGATTTGATAGTCAACAAGTCAATGCTGTTGTCGACGAGTGGGCGTTGAAGTTTGCGAGTCATTTTTTCAGGCCAAAGTAAGAAAAATTAAATTTCTGCTGGATTTGGACAACCCTTTGATTAGTCTGGAATAAGCAGACAGAAACCACAACTGTAACCAGAAAGTATTATCGGGAAACTCCAATCATATTTTCTGGTTCTTATTTGCTGGTTCCAAGCTTCAAGCAAATGTTGACCAAACCAGCAAAATCCCAGTTCGATGCCTTAGGCCAAAAAAAAGGTAAGTTTCAGGTAACTTGGCAAGAAAATGTAGGGTCGGTAGGTGAGATTTTTTTGCCCACTTTTTTTTAAAAACATGAAAGTACTAGCCAGCTTCTCCGAAGACCCTAAATTGACAAAGAAAAGGGTAAAAATACGAGAATTTCTTCAAAATTGCATAAAAAAGTAGGGTCGGCCCTGTTTTGACAGGGTCGGTCGGGACCTGAAACAAACGTGTTTTTTTGGCATTTGTGATTGGTACCAGAGCCATTCTTAGGCAGGGTGGGGACAAGAGTTGGTCAAAGAGCCAAATGCAGAAGGCCGGAAGGAGGGTGTTATATGGGCCATGTGCCCTGGTACCTCAATAGTTAATTAGCTATGTAAAACTCCACAGAAGCCTAACTTTAACCTGTAAGGACAGCATAATGCATTAATGCACTATACACTTTATTTGTCGGTATGAAAAGGTAAATCGCTAGCGCTGCATTCACGCATCACGCTCAATCTATTGGGCTGATACTCTCTCACAATGTCAAAATGATGCACCAATGGCAAGTGCCAGCGCTGCATTGGTGCATCATGTGCATTGCTGCATCATGACGACAAGCAAATCAAAGCATTTATGCATCTCGCCGTCTTTACAGGTATAATCAACTATGTTAGAGCCGTCAGGGGCTTTACCTCTGGAGGACCTCGGCTAAACCCAACACCATACACCACCTATACACTCTCCCAACCACTTAGGCCAAAAAAAAAGAGGTTTGTTTCAGGTAACATGGGCAGACAATGTTGGGTCGGTAGGTCGGATTTTTTTTTCTAACTTTATTTTTCTAACATGAAAGTACTAGCCGGCTGGTCCGAAGACCTTAAAATTGACCCAAAAAGGGTAATAAAAAAACGGATTTTTGTCCAGAATTGTATAAAAAAACGAAGGGTCGGCCCTGTTTTGATAGGGTCGGTCGGGTGACCTGAGGTTTTTTTCGGCCTTATACACACTACCCACTGCTCCTCCAGGAGCTACAAGACCTGATCTACACGAATCATAATCACAAGCACATTGTTTATGATAGCTTAGTACTTTAAGGCCGGCATAATGCTTTAATTAATGTGCTATGCTCTCTATTTTTCCTGATGCAAGAATAGAGCCCAGCTGAATACTCGCAAGGACTCCCGAAGGGTCGACATGATGCATGAATGTAACCCGGTTGAGTAGACTTGCAAGGGCTGCATTCATGCACCATGACGACCAAGGGGATATCACATTAAGTCACTATACGACACTTAAAGGGTCAATGGTCCTGTATAGGTAATCAGAACAGGCATATGGCATTCCAACTAAGAGACACTTATCTATGCTCACACCAGTGTCAGGTTACTAGCCCTTTTAGCATATAGGATATATTAACCCTTTACTGACAGCATCATGCCTTAAACCCCACTTGGACAGGTGCCCAGCCTTATGATTATATAGGGCAGGCAAGGGTTTCAGGCTCATGATTATTTTTAGTCTTGATCTATACACCACTGCATCGCTACATGGTGGTTGTCTCATCGGTGTTGCATTGGTGCACCATGCATTGGTGCATCATGCCAACACTTCGGGAGTGTATCAATCTTGTACGGTCGACATCAAGCATAGACACAGCTCTGTCGACCACGGCAGTGTTGTGAGTTTCTGCATAGGTGCATTATGATTATGAATAATCTAAATGAGGCCTTGAGACATCCTTAAATGGTTAGTTACTCATGCTAGTGTATTAAGGCCTTAGGTTCCCCATTAACATTCTCACTCGGCTTAAGCAGGCGGTACCACCGGGTAGCCATATACTCAGGGTATTAGAGCACCTTGTGGTTTTAACCCTTTAAGGGCTGCATAGCCTTTTAAAGGGATATCCAAGTGTCTACGCAGGGATGCCAAGTTACTCACTCCGAAAAACGTATTTTTTACGATTTTTAGGCCCCAAAATCGTAACAGTTTTTGTTTCAAATCCTAACAAATATCGTAACACTAGTATGTCCTTTAGAATGATCTTACCCATATGTGATTTCTTTATGCTCCATATACGATGTGATAAATTATGCTTACTACATTAAAACATACCGGTTTGTTGGCAGGGGTGTTGTGAGAAGCGGTGAAAAGAAGGGGGTCAAAGGGGCTTCTTCCCATATCTCTTTTTTCCTACCCCTTGGTCCAATGTGGAGGGATATTCCCAATTCCTAAATAACGTAATTTGTCAGCAGAAATCGTAATGGTCGTAATTAGGGCCAAAAATTGTAACACTTGGCATCCCTGTTATAACTGACTTTTAAAGGAAATACAACAAAACTGACTTTTAACTGACGGGTGGGAACCCTGGGTAAAATCATGTTGTACCAAAGTTGAAAGCAGTGGGAATAATGAATAATTGCACCCTATTCAGTGAAGCTACAAAGGGGTTGGTTCCAGTGTCAGTGCCCGTACCCCCGGCCCCGCACTCCCTATGTAGCCTGACACCATCATCGTTACAGATATCAAACCATACCCCCTATCCACGAATTTTTGAGTGAAAAGGGTACCCTATTTCTAGTAAAAACCCTAACTTTTGGGGCTTCAAAGGGACCCCTATTTCTAGAAAACGAGAATATTTTTAGAAACTGCACTTTCGTTAAAGTGGCATTCTCACCGAGAGTTTCCCACTCACAATTCTAGTACTGTTCGAGTCTGCTATGTGGTAAGTGCAAGTGGTGAGAATGCCCCTTTAAAGACATTGTCACTGATATACCATTAAGTATAAGGAACATAGAACATCATCTTCAACTTAAAATTAGACATGGGAATTCTGGGCACCTTTCATAAATTTCTGTGTATACCCATTATGAACTGCCAGTACAGAAAACACTCCCCTATTTTCAATTTTCACAAACATTCTCTTGAAAAAAGCACCCCTATTTTTGAAAAACGATGACATTGAAAGGGTAGAAAAATAAGAGCCTAAAATCGCGTTTTTTCTAACGATGATGGTGTCATAGCCGCCATGAAGTGCGGGGCCTGTGCCACCATGTTATCACACTGTTCCATGTCAACATAACGATTGGCTGAGTGGTTTTCCCATGTCATCCTCAGAGTTCTCCACCACCCTCTGTTGTTGGCAAATCCAGCGTCTATTTCAAATTCAAATGTGCTTGTTTTAAATTGAAAAGTTCCTGGCGTTTTTCCGACAGACGTGATCAATCACGGTCTTGTCAAGGCCAGGACAGTGCCGTCAGAAATTCAATGTTTGTCGGCTTTATTAGTTTGCGGTCGATTAAAAAAGATAATGATATAATTTGGAGATCGTATTCGTCGAAATGGAAAAATCACTTTTTGCTTATTTCCAGGTTCTCTGAGTGGAATGCGCCTGGATTACTTTTCCAATCAGAGATGCGTTTGGTGAAATTTACAATAAAAGAATTAGCTGATTTGAGTTTCAATGAATTTGGATGTTCTCACTAGAGACCTTCTGCAGGTCAAAACAAACAATAAATATGTGACCATATTTGGACGTGCATTCAGTGCAGGATGATGGCTTTATTAAAGTGGCATCATCACCGAGCGTATCCCACTCACAATTATAGTACTGTTCTAGTCTACTATGTGGTTAGGGAGTCGTTATTTTTTAACAAAGGGGGGTGGATTTTTGCGCAAGGGGGTTGAAATTATTTTGCCCCCCCCCTCACCCAAGTTAAATTGAGCGCGGCCGACCCCTTTGAGCTATAGTAATGCGTGGACTTTTTCACTAAAAAGGGGTAAAATCTTTTTGGTCCCCACCCCAAATTCACCCCCCCCCCCCCCCGCTATGGTGTTAAAAAATGACCACTCCAAGTGCGAGTGGTGAGAATGTCTCTTTAAGGCTTGTTATTCCTATGCCATCACGGCAACCTGTAAGGAATATCTCAGCGCAATTATATAGGGGTCAAGCTTAAACAGTCATGTGGGCGCGGCCATTCCTTAGTCTGGTACTGGCAAGACAACAGCTGTCACAATGGGTTTCCTTGTGTTTGACATCATCCATTATATCAACGTTCTCCTTATTGTGATTTGAAGGTAGGAATAGACTGCATGTAATGGTGGTATTCAGGTGTTTGTGATTGCAGGTTAAATCTAATGGTGTTATGATGCACCCCTAACAGGTCTTGATTTCTGTGAGCTGACAATCATTCATTCGTGACAATATATTATAGTTCTATTATGCTAAATGATGAATGAGAGCCTTCAAACTTTTTATACCTGGATGCAAATGTAACTAAAATTAGCTGACACATAATAGCTTTAAGATTAGAGTCGGCTTTGGATTACAACTCCCTGGCATTGTAGGAAGTTTTCTGTAGCTAGATCTCAGGTCACGTGGTAGATTTCGCTGGTTCCCGGTGGTGATTAATCAGCGTCAGTCTCAGTGTCGTCTGCTCGTTTCCCGCCAAAACTAATGAGGGGCCTTTAGGGGAAAGTAGAAATCAAGATCCAAGTGGTGAGAACCTAAAGGGAGGCTCACTGGGTGATTAGCCCTTTGAGGGTGGCATAGTGTTAAATGTAATAAACCCATTGTTGTCATGATGCATGCATGCAGCTCTGATGAGTAACTCCGAAGGCAAGTATGATGCCAATCCCTACCGGGTTGATACACTCCTAAAGGGTCAGATCCTAGACTAGATGTACTTGACATCAGGTGCACACTGAGAAAAGTAAAATGGGCAGAAAATGTAGGGTCTTTGGGGGTTTGAAAATAAAGAAGGCAAATGGTGAAATTTGATGTATTTTGATCTTCTCTGATGAAATTACAAGTCCCCCCCACCCCCCACATAAAGGTAAACAGAGTTCTCATTGGATCTGGACGAATCACAAGAATGACCAACTTGGAGAAATAAAAATCTGAGAAATCTGAGAAATCTGAGGAGTTTGCATGCCTGCAGTCGGGTGACCTGAAACAAACCTTTCTTTTGGCCTTATATAGAGGAGTCATGCTATCATGCTATTGGAGTACACAGAATTGGGAACAGATTGAACAGATTTTACAAAATATCCTCCACCAATGTCCCGAGGGACGGATCCATCATCACAACACAGACTCAATACAGATCCTGGGGTGTCCATACACCCCTCTAACCCTTTAAGGACGGATGCTGCTAAAAGATGACATTTGTCGGCATGATACACCAATGCAGCCCGGCGAGTAACTCGCCGGTGCTGCATTGGTGCATCATGCCGACCCTTTCGGAGTGGCAATACCTAGTAGGGTCGGTATGATGCTTGAATGCAGCACTGGCGAGTTACTCACCAGGGTTGCATTCATGCATCATAACGAGACAAGTGTCCCAACCCTGTAGGGTCGTCATGATACTTGAATGCAGCACTGGCGAGTTACTCACCAGGGCTGCATTCAGGCATCATGAAGGCATCATGTCTGCATAGTGTTTTGATTCAATATGACCAGCGTCATGATTGCTGCATTCAAGCATCATGCCGACTTATGGCAATGATACAGTGAGTGGGAATGCAGCTCTGCTGAATAGGCCAGGGCTGCATCATAGCGTGGGATAGCGTAGGATAGCGCAGGATAGCGCATTAAAGCACCATGCGGTCCTTAAAGTGCTATTCTTTTGTCACTACTGGGCGGCTGATCCTCACTGCGCCCACATTGGCCACATTAGAGATTCTCCCCCTGAATGCACCCAAAGTACTGATTAGTGATCAGTATTGGGTGCACAATGGCATCATATGATGCCCGCCGGTCAGCGTAATGCTAGGTGTCGAAACATGGCTGATGATTACATTGTATGATTGCATGTAAACGCCACATAAAAACATGTGATATCATGGAAATACTGCCCTCTCTGCTCCCCCCAAGGGTCAGGCAAAGATTTCCCTGTGGGTCCGCCGGGCACAGTCTCACTGACAAACAACCAATCAAATAAGCCGATTCATCCGGCTTCGGCGTATCTTTAGGCATCACAATGCCGAGTTGAAATGGTGGACGCTGGGGAATCAGAGCCGGTGGGTAGTTCTTTTATCGGCCGGCGAAGGAATGAGATTCTTTGTAGTGAGGCCTTAAATCTAGTAGTTGCCCGTATGTGGACGCAGGCGCTAGATGCTCTCCCAGCACTCTCCCAACATATATCTGGGTGGGAATAACTGGGGATGTATTGACTGGAGATGTGCTTGGAGAGGGGGTGTTTCTGGGATCACTTACACCGGAAGTATCAGCATCGCCAATATCTAGTCACCCCCTTCAGACAGACCCCTCCCGCCTAACCCGTTTACCTCTCAGTTCACCCCCCCCCCCTTTTTTCCCTTTCTTTTTTTCACTATTTTCATTTTTACTATTTTCACACATACACACACCCCACATTCACCCAAAACTCTAACCCCCACAATCATCTTGTTTAACCCCCAAGTCCCTGGTAGCATTAGGCTTTATGCGGGCATCCATTGCTTGATCTGGTACTGGCGGGATAAGCACTGATGACAGCTATCACAATGGGTACCAGCTGGTATATAATTAGTTAACCCTAAGAATTCTGCAGCGAATGTAGGGAGTTATCTCATTGGTTGATAATTCATCCAGCTACACGCCGATAACACCCCCCCACCTCCCCCCTTTTTAACTGCTTCAGCACTCGCCGGAAAAAAAACAGAGTAAAAAGGGAGTCCTCACTTCCTCCAGAAGGAGTCCCTTCTATAGAAGAGCCATGGATGCCCCAATGGAGTCACAACACTCCCTGGCTGACCTAAGGGAGTCACATAAGAGCCAGGGCACCCCTAAAGAGGGGGAGTCACATAAGGACCAATTCTCCCCTAGTGAGGGGAGTCATTCTGGAGGCAACCTGGACTCCTTTTTGACTCTTGTTTCTTGTCTCTGCGATGTAAAATCCCTGCAACTCGTACACTAACTCAGACCCTCCACCCTCCCCCCCCCTACCCCAGTACCCGCCCCCCCCCCCCACCCCTAGTCCCCTCCTCTATTCTCCCCTTTAACCACACACCAGACCAATTCGATCGCCATTTTGATTCTCCAGCCAGCGGCATTCCCACAGACAGGCATTTTTTTGCTGCGCTTCGTTTGTCCTATTTCTCTGTGCAGATTAAGGCAAATTGCCAGCAACCTCACGTGGATAAAATAAGAGAATGACATCACTTAGTCCTTTAAGGAGAGCATAGCGCTTTAATGTGCCGTGTGATTTGTCATGATGCATGCATGCATGCACCCTGTGCAAGTACTTCAAGGGTTGCATTCATGCATCATGCCACTTCTATCGGGTTGATGCACTTCCGACCGGTCGGCATGATGCACCAATGCATCAAGATCGTAAGGTGCATTGCGCGTCAAAGCAGCATGCTGCCCTTATAGGGTTAACCGTGGAGTTCTGTGGAGATAGTTGTGTGTAAAGGCATCTGTTGTATTCACAACTCCAGTGTGTCCAACTAAAAACACCATGTCTTTGTATGCGGCTGGCGGTAGCGGAGATTTGTCTTGGTATTGTCGTTGTATAGACCTTATTATCACTGATACCATAGGACAAGGGGAGTAGAACAAGGGGGATGAGGTGCTTTCATGGAGAAAATATTATCAATAAAATGACATCAACTGCATTCAATATGATGAAAAGGCTTCATTGGGTCTATGTGAAAACACATTTTCATGTTGAATGTTCCCAAAATGGGTGTAGAAAGCAAATTTGAGTTACAAGTCTTCTTACTGACTGATTACGACTTGTGAGTGGCACAGACAGAAATTCTGTATCCCTAGTTCCCTGCCCAGTCCCCCATACTATCTGTGTAGTATTAGTTGTATGTTATCTATGTAGTATTAGTGGTTATTCCAAGAAGTCCTGTATAGGTACAATCCTCGAAGGTCAATAGTAGCATGTTTTACACATTTCATGTTGTAATGTTAACCACTGGGCATTATGTACCTGTTCAGCCCAACTGGTTAACGACGGAAACCAGTGTTTCTTTACCCAAGATGCTGTCTGTACCAGTTTAAAAAATAAAATAAAATAAAATTTAAAAAACGTTCCTTAAATTTCCTTTCACTTTATTGTTTAATGAAGGCTGAGGGGAAATAGTGCTTCCATTTTGCCCCGCCTTTTGATTTTTTTTTCTAACACTACACGAACATTGGCGTTTATACATTGGATTTACATTTGGTGTTATGGCCGAATTTATAGATTTCATGATAAGGAAGTGGTTATTTTTGTTAAGAACAGAGGGGGTTGCTGGATTTGGGGGGGGACCAAAAAAATTGGACCCCTTGGAGGGGGCCAAAAAGATTTGGACCCCTCTTGAAAGAAATTGTACCCCTTTTTAGCGAAAAAGCCAGCGTGTTACTATGGCCCAAAGGGGTTGGCCGTGCTCAATTTCAACCTGCCTAGAGGGGAGGGGGGCCGAAAAAATGTTTTGTTTCTAAAAATGACCACTCCCTAAGACCTGATGTTTAGCAGATTGGGTTTATATATACCTGGGGCTTTCGCTGGCACTGAAGCACCATACCAGTGCCTCTACATGGGTAAAAATCGACACGGGCGACACAGCGACACAGCCCTTTTAGGCCCTTTTAAAAATCGACGGACACAGGAAGATAAGGGATAAAAATCGACCTTCGGAGATTTTTCTCTAAGTTCTTATAAAGCTAAAAAACGAGACGATGACATGGTTCTTCTGCTAAAAATCGACACAGCGACACGGTCACAATTGTGGGTACCCATGTAGAGGCACATACCACACCACCTCTTTCCCCAACCAACAAGACAACACAGAATCACAGCGCTTTGTATTTGATTTATGAAAGGCCTGAAGTTGAGAAAACGGTGATACTGAAATTGTTTCGTGAGGCCTGAATGAAGCCGTGCCTAAACAGTGCCTCGGGCGGCGTGTGCATGTCCCATGTGTCTATGAAGCAGCCCTAGCGCTTTGTTCCACCCGCACTGAGAGAAAAATAGGTCCTCAAGGCTCTGTAGCCAAATTAACCCTTTGAAACCAGCAGCATGCTTTAATGTGCTATGCCCTTTGTCGACATGATGCATGAATGCAGTCTTAGCGTGTCTACTCGCCAGGGCTGCATTCACCCATCATGCCCACTGAACGAGGTTGATACGCTCCCGAAGGGTCAGCATGATGCGTAAATGCAGCGCTGGTGAGTCACTTGCAAGGGCTGCATGAATGAATCATGACAACAATAGGGATAGCACATTATCAAAGCAGCATCCGAACCTTAAATGGGACATTAAATATACAATAGCTTGCATGTGACACGCCTGTGAAGAAAAACAGACGATGTAAATCAGAATGTGAACATGTGTATGAAGGAGATGGCTATAACAGTGTGACATGGGGTGGTGTTGTTAACCCTTTAAGGACGGATGTCGCTAAAAGATGACATTTGTCGACATGATGCACCGATGCAGCCCTGGCGAGTAACTCACCTGTGCATCATGCGGACCCTTTGAGAGTGTATCAATCCCGTGGGGTCGGTATGATGCTTGAATGCAGCACTAGCGAGCTACTCGCCAGGGTTGCATTCATGCATCATGACAACAAAGTATCATATCGTGCTTAAAGTGTTAACCCTCTATGTACAGCATGATACTCATTATTCATGTTTTTTGTTAAACTCAGTGTTTTAGAGTTACTATAGATGAGAAGGCTTGTAGAGATTCTTGTGATGGAGGCTTTATTGCAGAATAGAGTACAGGGACTAGTGTAGGGTAGAATTGCCTCTGTCTAAGAGACAGCAGATCTTCAGGTTAAATACCACTCTTGTTGGGGGTTTTCCTAGGTTATTTTTAGGGTATGAGCTCCTGCTGTGACGCAGTGAGCTGCTATTGGCTACCCATGACATCACTGCTATTGACGTCATGGAGAGTATGGATCATTGAAGTCATTCAGGGATTCCCAGTATAGGGTAATCCCTTTACAGATAGTAATGTTGACTCATAACAAAGTACCCATATTCCTAGAAGTGTTTGTGCAGGAAGGGAAAATAGGATACAGTATAGTAAACAATAACAGGATGAAAAATAGGAGTCATAGATAGTAGAAACTGGTATGTAAGATTATCAACTCTCATCGTGAACCAATGTAGTGCCCAGTGATCTACTCAGTGCTGCATTTCCGCATCATGTTGGCCCTTCAGCACTGTATGGGTATCATACCAATGCGCTACTCGCAAGGTCTGCATTCAGGCATCATGTGTGACGAAACCTGGGAAATCGTAACATTAGGGGGAATAGCCATAAATGCTCTAAACATGATATTTCAGGAGATAGAGCTAAAAATGTGAATACTTAAGAGAAAATGACCTTAGACTAACTTTTCCCAAGGAATCTTTTGAAGCTATTATCAAAATTCTATTTTCATTCTATATCTGTCTTATTTGGAATGTAAAAAGAACGTTTTTAGCCATTTTTAGCCCATTTGTTGACATTATTTTGGTTGCCATGGCAACCATCAATTCATTCTTTTGGAATATAAATCATCCCTATCCAGTTGCCTCATCCTTGAGGATTTCAGAACTGAAAACAGAATGCCAATATTCCTACCAGATCCAAATCTATGTACAATGATATGCATTTATTTATTTGATTTTTAATAATTATGATTCATATGGATTATTTGATAAAAGATTGATATGTGATAGCATTGCAGTCTATTCTGAATTCCTACATGTCCCTACCATCCCATGTTTGAGATGTCATTTCTCAGCAACTATTTCAAATATGTTGATGCATGAAGTATTGAATTGTAGCTGAAGACATGAACTTAGATAAAGGTGTTTTCCCCTAATGTTAACTTTTCCCACGTTTTGTCACATGTATTTAAAGCACTATGCTGCCATTTACCCTTTAAGGACGACATGATGCCTCAATGCATCATGCCTGTGGTCGGCATGATGTATGAATGCAGCCCTGGTGAGTAACTCATCACAGCTGCATTCAAGCATCATGCCAACCCTATGGGGTTGAGACACCCACGTAGGGTCGGCATGATGCACCAATGCAGCACCGGCAAGTTACTCACTGGGGCTGCATTGGTGCATCATGATGACAAATGTAATCTTTTAGCGAGTTAAAGGGTTCATTGGCATTCAATAATGAAAATCTGCTGAGGAGGCAATTCCCATCTGGAGCTGAGAGGCATGTACACTATTTCCACCTACTTTGAACAATATCTGTTGGAAATTACCTTGGAAAATGGCATTGTGAAAGGCTCTTTAGCTTATGAGGAGGGTATGTCATGCTATGTCAACAGTATCCGAGGGAAATGGGAAATAAAACATGCGGTCTAGCATCATTTTACATTAGGGTTTCATCAGCTGGGACAAAACTGGCAAAATCAGTCCTACGCAAGATCCTTAGGCCAAAAAAAATAAAAGGTGTGTTTCAGGTTACATGGTCTGAAAATCTAGGGTAGGTAGGTCGGATTTTTTTTTTATTTAGATTTTTTTTTTTTACTTTGGCCTGAAAAATACCCAGAAATTGACTCACGAACTTTGATGTCGACTCGCCGATGACTGCCTCGACTCGTGAACTATCACATCGACCCTTAAATAGCCCCAAAATTGCATAAAATCTTTTAGGGTCGGCCCTGTTTTGCCAGGTAGGGTCGGGTAGCCTGAAACACACCTTTTTTTTTATTTGGCCTTACCGACGCTACGCTGATGATTCATGAAAACAAATAAACACAAACCTTAAAACATAATTCAGTCCTTGAGGGGTTCATCATCTGATAATACTACAGACGTTGCACTTTATTTTCATATAAAAGATGTTCACAAAACATCCGAGCGACATTCTCCAGTGTAATTCTAATATCTTAATTTGCAACATTTTCAGCTTTTAGTTTGATGAATAATACTTTGGAATGAAAATGAGACCAGTTCATACAGGGCTTGAAATCTGTTACTAGAGGCTAAAAACTGGCACAGACACAGATTTTTTTTAAATGGAAATGACTTCCAGAAAACATCTTAATTCAATACTCCCCAAGGTAGAAACCTGAAAACCTGCTCCAAGGCTGACATCGATACCTGTTGTGTTACCAACAAATCTGCGCCAGAACAAGCACATTATTTACAGACCACTTGTTAAACCATTTAATGCTAGCATGATACATGAATGCATCATGCCCTTTTGACACAATATGATGCATGGATGCAGCACTTGTGAGTGATTCACTGGTGCTGCATCCTTGCATCAATCATGATGCAAGGATGCTGAAGGGTCTGTATGATGCGCCATTGCAGTTACTTGACGGCAAATGAATATGAACCATGAGGCATCGTGCGGTCCTTAAAGGGTTAATAGTGGAATCTGAGAACAATATGGCTACTTGAGGAGGGTACACTTTTGTCACACCGTGTGTCGCTGCAGCAGCGGCTTAATGGCAGAGCATTAACTTAAATGCAGTAGGATGGTGGTTTTAAACCCTGGCCTATACAAGAGGACAATCCTTACAGATGACAAACTCTACCTACTGCCAGTATACGCCTAGTGCTCGGCATTGGCAGTGGCGTAGCAATCAGTTTCAAAATGGAGGGTGGGGTGGGGGGGGGGGCAAGGGGGGTTTCTCTGGGTGGGGGGCTTCTGGCTAATTTTGACATTTATCAGCTTGACATTTTAGGTTTGACCTTTTTTAAGGTTGGTCAAAAAATGCCCATCTCCCCTCAGTTGCCAAGCTACTGCATTTAGGATAGTGAGTAATGATATTTCTAAATGCGACATTTGTAACGGGGCCAAACTGTATAACAGACCGAGTCCATATGGGAGTTACGAGTTATTATGTCTCTGTTAACAGAGAAGGAAACACCTTAGTTCCTTTCTGTACCGCTGCTGCTGCGACCATGGCGCGGCAATCCAGCTGTTTCATCCCAATGATATCTATCTGGTCTGCTTGTGTGACCCATACAAGCCCATGTTCCCTAGAATCTCACCCCAGCCCCATTCTGGATCCCTATTCCCTCACCCGGTCCCCCATACCCTCACCCCAGCCCCATTCTGTATCCCTATTCCCCTCACCCAGTCCCCCATACCCTCACCCCAGCCCCATTCTGTATCCCTATTCCCTTCACCCAGTCCCCCATACCCTCACCCCTGCCCCATTCTGGATCCCTATTCCCTCACCCAGTCCCCATACCCTCACCCCAGCCCCATTCTGTATTGTATCCCTATTCCCCTCACCCAGTCCCCATACCCTCACCCCAGCCCCATTCTGTATCCCTATTCCCTCACCCAGTCCCCCATACCCTCACCCCAGCCCCATTCTGTATCCCTCTTCCCCTCACCCAGTCCCCATACCCTCACCCCAGCCCCATTCTGTATCCCTCTTCCCCTCACCCGGTCCCCCATACCCTCACCCCAGCCCCATTCTGTATCCCTCTTCCCCTCACCCAGTCCCCATACCCTCACCCCAGCCCCATTTTGTATCCCTATTCCCCTCACCCAGTCCCCCATACCCCCACCCCAGCCCCATTCTGTTTCCCTATTCCCCTCACCCAGTCCCCCATACCCTCACCCCAGCCGCATTCTGTATCCCTCTTCCCCTCAACCAGTCTCCCACACACCCACCCCAGCCAAATGTAGAATTCCTAGTAATCCCATTCCCCTAAACCACTCACACATCCTCACCCCAGTCCTATTGTATGGCCTATCACAGGGTGAGGGACAGGCTGCGAATATGTGACTGCATTGGTCACTTGAACATTAGCATATCTCTTTAAGCAATATTCTGATTGGCCAGAGAGCTGGTTGCTGGTGATCACAGGACTAATACGCAATTTCAAACAACACTGCCGAATCGAGTGACCCATGGGCCCTATGACCAAGCTTCTGTCATAGGGGAATCCCTTTATTTGTAGTGTTTCCGTGCAATCATTTACTGTGACAGTTACTTTTTTCTTAGGTTAAGGGTTAGGCGGGTTAGGGTTAGGATTACGGTTAGGGTTAGGGCTAGGGTTAGGGTTAGGTTCCCCCTATGACAGAAGCTTGGTCATAGGGTCAATGGGTCAATCGATTCGGCAGTGTTGTTTGCACAAGCCACTAATACCAGCAGTGAACTGGTTGCTGGTGTTTATGTTTCCTAGGTCACTGTGAGGAAGGGTGCTATGGTAGACCATGGTACAGTCCACTGCTCTGGGCTGTGGGCTGGATCCAGGGACCATTACAGAGCAATGTCTGTACAGACCCTGATTGGTCCCAAATTTTGGCGCCATTATGACGTCATATAGGCAACGTACCGTGGTTGGTGCATTATGGGTAGGCTAAGACCGTCAACTTTCCCTGGGCTGTAATGGTCCCTCGCTCAACGCCAAACAAGCTAGCTGAGGGGCCACATCTATGATCTAGGTGCTATGGTAACTGCAGTTACCAGATTACACTTGAGTGATCTCCACTGTAGCATAGAGAATCAAAAAGAGGTGATCACACTGTGCTTATAGAAGCTTGGGTATTGCATAGTTGTATAGCAGGGGTGTGGCAACCGGGGAGGACATGTCCCCCCCCCCCCCCCCACTTTTGACCAACCCCTAAAACAGTCAAACCAAAATGGTCCAGTGAAAAGGGGTCAAAAAGGGTCAAAACGCCCCTCGGTCCCCCCTACTTTGAAACTGCTTGCCACGCCGCTGATTATAGTTACAGCTGGTACCATACATTATCATTTGGGCCACTAAATTTATCATGGAATTGTTTAAAACAGCAGTATAAAGGGGTTATAGAATCAGGTGGACTATGGTAACTGTTTTGATCGCCCTCATACAGTTACCATAGTACGTGTTATTGTATACCATGTGTACATAGTCTATTGTAGTACCCTACTCCTGCCCCCTACATTCTCACCCAAGTCCCCTACTATGTTTATCTGATACCCTCCCTCCGCCCCACATCCTCAACCAAGGGCCTTATGCTGTATCACTAGTGCCGTTAAACCTCGTGTATAAGCCTAGCTCAGATATTAGCTGCACCTAGACTTTGGGAATATCCTATAAGCCTTGCTGATTTAGTACTGTAGTGTACAGATAGAATCTTGGGTGTTAGCCGCACCCTGACCTTGGGTACTAGTACTTGTACCATTACCCACAACCTCACCCCTACCCCCTATGTTCTACCACTAGAAGCCTCAACCACTCCCTCATAACCTCACCCCTACCCCATACCACTAGTACATGTACCATCACCCTCACCCCAACCCTTATGTTCTACCACTAGTAGCCTCACCCACTACCCCACACCCTCACCCCTACCCCATATCTTGTCCCACTAGGCCCCACATCCACACCCCGACCCCCATTTAGTAGTGTAGTATACTAGCCCCCACGTCCTCACCCCTACCCCCCATGTTCTACCAATAGTGGCCTCAACCACTACCCCACATCCTCACCCCTACCCCATATCCTGTACCACTAGTACATGTAGACCCCATCCTCACCCCAACCCCCCATGTTGTACCACTAGTAGCCCCAACCACTCCCCCACATCCTCACCCCTATCCCATATCTTGTACCACTAGTACATGTACCAGCCCCTTTAACCTCACCCCTACCCCATATCTTGTCCCACTAGTACATGTACCAGCCCCTATAACCTCACCCCTACCCCATATCTTGTCCCACTAGTACATGTACCAGCCCCTATAACCTCACCCCTACCCCATATCTTGTCCCACTAGTACATGTACCAGCCCCTATAACCTTACCCCTACCCCATATCTTGTACCACTAGTACATGTACCATCATCCTCACCCCAGCCCCCCATGTTGTACCACTAGTAGCCTCATCCACTACCCCATACCCTCACCCCTACCCCATATCTTGTACCACTAGCCCCCACATCCACACCCCAATCCCCCATTTAGAACTGTAGTATACTAATCCCCACATCCTCACCCCAACCCCTCCATGTTCCACCACTAGTAGCCTCAACCACTCCCCCACACCCTCACCTCTACCCCATATCTTGTACCACTAGTACATGTAGACCACATCCTCACCCCAACCCCCCATGTTCCACCACTAGTAGCCTCAACCACTCCCCCACACCCTCACCTCTACCCCATATCTTGTACCACTAGTACATGTAGACCACATCCTCACCCCAACCCCCCATGTTCCATCACTAGTAGCCTCAACCACTCCCCCACACCCTCACCTCTACCCCATATCTTGTACCACTAGTACATGTAGACCACATCCTCACCCCAACTCCCCATGTTCCATCACTAGTAGCCTCAACCACTCCCTCATAACCTCACCCCTACCCCATATCTTGTACCACTAGTACATGTAGACCACATCCTCACCCCAACCCCCCATGTTCCATCACTAGTAGCCTCAACCACTCCCTCATAACCTCACCCCTACCCCATATCTTGTACCACTAGTACATGTAGACCACATCCTCACCCCAACCCCTCCATGTTCCATCACTAGTAGCCTCAACCACTCCCTCATAACCTCACCCCTACCCCATATCTTGTACCACTAGTACATGTAGACCACATCCTCACCCCAACCCCCCATGTTCCATCACTAGTAGCCTCAACCACTCCCCCACATCCTCACCCCTACCCCATATCTTGTACCTAGTACATGTACCACCCCCTATAACCTCACCCCTACCCCATATCTTGTACCTAGTACATGTACCACCCCCTATAACCTCACCCCTACCCCATATCTTGTACCTATTACATGTACCACCCCCTATAACCTCACCCCTACCCCATATCTTGTACCACTAGTACATGTAGACCACATCCTCACCCCAGCCCCCCATGTTGTACCACTAGTAGCCTCCACCACTTCCTTCCTGCCTCTATACCCCACCTTCAGACACCCTCCGCCCCACCCTGCCCTCACCCGGCAGCCGCCCCGGGTAGTTCCCCCTGCTCTCACTAGATGGCGCGTCCTGACATGGCGCACTGCCCCCTGGGATGGCTGTGACCGGAAGTGTCTGAAGGTCAGGGGCTGTTTTTCCTGAGACACCATCCATGTCGCTGCTCGCTGCGCTGGTTGACACTGGGAGCCGCGATCTCGGCGTGTTCTATACCGAGCTCTGCGTTGTGTCCTCTGCCCTGTCGCTCTATCCGCTATCTAGGAGAGTGTGTCATGGTTATCATGTCTAGGGTGCTTGACATTGGATTATGGCAATGCCCAGGTAATAGCAGATGGTGATACTAGAAGAGAAAATAGGATTTACCAGATGCTATTAAGTAGATTCTAACAGAAATATTCAGCTAACCTGATAATTAAGCCTCACTCGCATATAAGCCACACCCCGACTTTCTGCTGACCCTATAAGCCGCAACAGCACTCTGATTATAAATGACTTTTATACTGTGATATAGTAGCAAAAACGTGTATAAGCCGCAACCTGACTCTGTGCAAATCATATTAGCCGCACTGGGGGTTTGACTCGCGTACTAGCCGCGGCCTATATGCAAGGTTTTATTGTAGGACCAGATGGCTACCTCATGGCTCCCGCCTCAGCCCTTAATCCTTCACCAAAACTATCCTGCCTTACCTTAATTACTTCAAATTGGGATTTTACTACTTTAAAAAAAAGTTTCCCTAAAAAAAAATTGGCAGAAAAGATAAGGATTTTGTCACCTAATCCTTAAAAACACTGTATAATTTTAAAAAAGAAATTGACTTACCTACCCTATGTTTTGGGCTATATTACCTGACCACGACTACTGTATTATTTATTTAGGCCTCAGAGTTTCATGTTGATTTGTCATTAGAGAGTTTTAGTAGGCAGAACGTAGACATACACGTAGACGCGGAGAGAGCTACGTGATCCGCTACGTATGGACGCTAAATGAGTTTTAGCAAACACACACTGCCGTGGGCGATAGTAGCGTAGCAAAAATAGTGCCATGTTTGACAATATTTTTCAATTATGTTCTCTCCTATTCCAATCTTTACGATTTGCACAGAGCATATCCACATACACCTGACGATGATTGTCATTTAATATCTTTATGATCTGTTTACTCAATCTTTTGTAATACAGATACGTAGTGGAAAACGTCTATGACGTACGTAGCTCTCACCAAACGTAGGAGAGTGCTCACATATTGATGACGTCACTAATGGTTGCTACGTTACACGTTCTAAAGAGCTACGTCTACGTACACGCCTACATCTACGTTGGGCCTGCCAAAACTCCCTATTGTGGTGTACCAATGCAGCACTGTGGCTGTGCAATATGCTCTATACCTCTCAGTACCCACTGACATACCAACAATAGGACACAATGCATTAAAGTACTGCGCTGCCCTTAAAGTGTTAATATTGTCTAGACCTTAAATAAATGGGAATTTAGCTTTCTAAAACTGCAAACATTGTGTAAATATTCCATCTAGAACTGCCTAAATATTCTTTTTGAAATAGTGCCGTTTGTAGGCCTGTAGTGTTAAGACAATTTGACCTCATATTGTGCTCAAAATGTGCTATGGACTGTCCATCTTCAAAAGCCCAAGTATGAAAATGAAAATTAAGTAATAAAGATACCCCTTTTCAAGCAGATATCACCTATTTTTCTAATACTGAAAGACAATTGATATAATCGAAAAATCGACACCAAAATATTGATAATCGAAATCGGCAAAAATGGATTTCAATGACATCCCTAGATGCATGAGCTGGTATGTGAATAGCAACAGCTACAGCATGTCCTTGTATAAAGCCGTTGGTCTAAAATTAAGTGCCTGTCCTGTATGAGCACCAGGGAAAAAAGAATGCACTAACATTTTTCAAAAAGTGCTATTCTCGTATTTAAGCATTTCCAATACCCGATTAGGTCCAATGCTTATTTAAAGATCCAGCACTCAAATACGCCACCACAGTAGTGTGCCGAGGATTTGGAGACATGATTATCCCGGCGCTCATACAAGACAAGTGTTTATTCATTATTCAAGATTGATGTCTATTGCTGAAGAAATATTTCAAGTGCTCCTTACCCTGGATGCATATATATATAAGACCGGCGCTTATTTAAAACCCTGCACTTGAACAAGACAGTATGGTAGTCTTCTACTAGTGTTGAGTGATATTGGTTAGCAGTAGTACTAGTCCAGAATCTAATACTCAAGAAATAATTCAAGCGCTCCATACCCTGGGTGACTATACAAAACCAGCGCTTATTCCAAAACCTGGACAGTATGGTAGGCCTGTGCTAGTGTTGGGTAGTATTGGTTAGCAGTAGTACTAGTACAGAATCTAATACTCAAGAAATGATTCAAGCGCTTCATACCCCGGGTGCCTATACAAAACAGGCGCTTATTCCAAAACCTGGACAGTATGGTGGGCCCGTGCTAGTGTTGGGTAGTATTGGTTAGCAGTAGTACTAGTACAGAATCTAATACTCAAGAAATGATTCAAGCACTTCATACCATGGGTGCCTAGGCCAAATAAAAAAAAAGTTTTGTTTCAGGCAACATGGGAAGAAACTCTAGGGTCGGTAGGTCGGATTTTTTTGATTTTTTTAAAACTTTTTTTTTTTACTTCCCCTCTAAAATTGACCCCAAAATGTGTAAAAAATGGGCAGATTTTTTTCCAAAATTTTGCAAACCTAAAATTAACCCCCAAAAGGTATAAAAATATTAAAATTTCTTCAAAATTGCATAAAAAAACGTAGGGTCGGCCCTGTTTAGATAGGGTCGGTCGGGTGACCTGAAACAAACCTTCTTTTTTTTTTGGCCCTATACAAAACCAGCGCATTTCAAAACCTGGACAGTATGGTGGGCCTGTGCTAGTGTTGAGTAGTATTGGTTAGCAGTAGTACTACTAGTGGTGACGGTGGTGGTGCTGGATGGTGGGTGGGGGGGGGATGTGTAGGTGTGCAGGGGTTACAGAAAGAGGAGACACAGGCTCTCTTCCTCCCCTTTACTGCTCTGAGCAGCTCGTGAGCAGAATACAAAGCAGCCACACCGCAGCACCACTCACCGCCCCCTGATCTCCCATCCCGCCCCGCACGCCGCATAGAGCCGACACCGGCTACAGTGGGGGGGGGGGGGGGGAAAGGGAGGAGATGGGAGGGGGAAGGGAGGGAGGGAGGGAGGGAGGGAGGGGGGAAAGGGAGGCAAGGAGGGAGGGAGAAAGGGGGGCAGGCAGGGAGGGAGGGAAGGAAGGAGGGAGAGGGAGGGAGGCAGGCAGGCAGGCAGCATGCAGGCAGGAGGAAGGGAGGGAGGCAAGGAGGCAGGGAGGGAGGCAGGCAGGCAGGCAGGCAGGCAGGCAGGAGGAAGGGAGGAGGGAGGCAAGGAGGGAGGGAGGCAGGGAGGCAGGGAGGGAGGGGGAAGGGAGGAGAAGGGAGGGAGGGAGGGCAGGGAGGGAGGGAGGGAGGGCAGGGAGGGAGGGAGGGAGGGTGGGGGAAGGGGGAAGGGGGGAAAGGGGTAGGGAGGGCAGGGAGGGAGGGAGGCAGCAGGCAGGCAGAGAGGCAGGCAGGGAGGGAGGGGGAAGGGAGGCAGGCAAGGAGGGAGGAAGGGGGGAGGTAGGCAGGTAGGCAGGAGGGAGGGAAGGAGGGAGAGAGGGAGGGAGGGAGGGAGGGAGGAAGGGGGGAGGTAGGCAGGCAGGAGGGAGGGGGAAGGGCGGAGAAGGGAGGGGGACGGGAGGCAGGGAGGGAGGCAGGCAGGGAGGGAGGCAGGCAGGGAGGGAGGGGGAAGGGAGGGAGGGAGGCAAGGAGGGAGGAAGGCAAGCAGGAGGGAGGGAAGGAGGGAGAGAGGGAGGGAGGGAGGGAGGGAGGGAGAGAGAGAGAGAGAGAGAGAGAGAGAGAGAGAGAGAGAGAGAGAGAGAGAGAGAGAGAGAGAGAGAGAGAGAGAGAGAGAGAGAGAGAGGGAGGGAGGGAGGGAGGGAGGGAGGGAGGGAGGGAGGGAGGGAGGAAGAGCGGTAGGCAGGCAGGAGGGAGGGAAAGAGAAAGAGAGTGAGGGAGGGAGGGAGGGAGGCGAGGGAAGGTGGGAGAGTAAAGTGAGACAGCAGAGCAGACAGACAGGCAGGCAAGCAGGGAGGGAGGGGATTATTGGAAGAAGAGGGAAGGGGGAGGAGAAGAGGGTGAGGCAGGCAGGCAAGGAATGAAGAAGGTAGGGCAGAGACAGAAGGGGATGTAGTGTTAGGTAGGCAGGCATGGAGGCAGAGAGGCAGAGAGTCTGGCATGTAGACAGACAGGCGTGTACCATAGTATTCAGCGCCATGTGTACATTAGACCAGCTTGGCCTACTACAGTATGTGGAGGGGGCGCAGGGCAGCATGGACAGCCAAGGCTGGCGTGAGGTTGTCTCTACAGAGACACAACTGGGAGGTGTATTATTACTGCAGGCCTCAGTGTTGTGGCCCCGTCCTTAATGACCCTCTACACAGCCCCATGCCTTTAAGGGTGACATGATGCCTCAAGGCTTCATGACCATTTGTTAGGTAGCATTGGTGCATCATGCCGGATTAGTCTCTAGGGCTGCATGAATGCATCAAGGCTTCATGACCATTTGTTATGTAGCATTGGTGCATCATGCTGGATTAGTCTCAAGGGCTGCATGAATGCATCAAGGCTTCATGACTATTTGTCAGGTAGCATTGGTGCATCATGCCGGATTAGTATCTAGGGATGCATGAATGTATCAAGGCTTCATGACCATGTGACAGGTAGCATTGGTGCATCATGCTGGATTACTCTCTTGGGCTGCATGAATGCATCAAGGCTTCATGACCATTTGTTATGTAGCATTGGTGCATCATGCCGGATTAGTCTCTAGGGATGCATGAATGCATCAAGGCTTTATGACCATTTGTTGGGTAGCATTGGTGCATCACACTGAATTACTCTCAAGGGCTGCATGAATGCATCATGACCACAACAGTGTATTGTGTATTCACACACTTTAGGGGGGAGTTGAAGGTGCCTGCCACATTCCCCCCTCGCCCTATACTACTAGCCTTCTAGTCTGGCACATGTCCATAGTAACACAGTGTTAGTACAGTATAGAGTGTGGGGTGAGTAGTATATGGAGACTGGGGGCTTGATGCTGGTAGTGTCTACTGTGTTACTCTCGTTCCCAAATCCTTCCGAAGGAAGGCTCTGGTAACAGCTAAATGACCTTGAACTTGGGATTTTGCTGGGTCTGGGCAACCCCTGCTGGTAGCCTGGAACCAGTGGACAGGAACAGGAAATGGAACCAGAAAGTCTGATGGTAAAATACATTAAAACTACCATCATACATTCTGGTTCCTGTCCACTGGTTCCAGGCTACCAGCAGGAGTTGCCCAGACCCAGCAAAATCCCAAGTTCAAGGTCATTTGGCTGTTACCAGAGCCTTCTTTCGGAAGGATTTGGGAACGAGAGTACTACTGTGTGAGCTGATGTACACAAAGCTATTGCGATAATTCTGGTGGCTCCATATGCGCCGCCATGATAGTTCTGTCCTCGGAATATCCCGTGAGATTTAGCTGGGTACCAGGCTCACACACACCATTATATGCCAGCAACCAGCTGCGTTCTGAGAGCAGAACCAACCTCTCACGAGAACTGCCTGTGCCAGCGACTACTCAGTGGTCCTGGGAACATGTTCCCTCCCCTTTCAGCCGCAATCTCCAGTGGCAGATATTTCGCGCGACATCGGTCTAGGCTACACCTCTGCAAAAACCTTCCTCCATGCTTCGCAAATGGACAGATTCTGTCCATTGCACACTTTTGTTAAGATATAGCTAAATAAGCAATGTTCCATGTACCATTCGATTCAAATATGTAAATAGAGTCGCAAACTGCAAATATTGCAAGTTACAGACTTATCAATCATGATTTAAAGGTGGAAAATCGACATAGTCCTAGGGACTATTTTTGGTGTAGGAATATGGCTGGTGTGTGATGAGGCACGGAAACCACAGAAGCAGTACACCTTTCTAGACTTTTTCCATAGAAGAGTTCTTCGGTTTTGGCAGAGATAGAAAGTGACCAGGGCAATGGAAGTCTCTGCCGGGGAGATTGTTTCAGCCGGGTTGTCTGAGAGATACCGACAGAAGGGTCAGTTTTCTACTGATTGTGCTTATTCCAACCAATCATGTATATTTCTACATCCAATCACGACAGGCCATGAGTGGCTGTTTATGGCACTGATGGCTTTAATTGGGTGTGGAGAAATGTACAACTAGGTAATTATAGCAATGTCTAGACCAATCAGTAGTCGGTTTCAAGGGGCTGGAGATTTCCTGTCTATACACAGACTACCTCTATCAAAGTGATCCAATGTGTGGAAATGAAACTTTATCCATGACTCAATTTATGAATGGTTCACAGTATATACTGTTCAGCCGTAACTATTGTATGAGATTCTTCCATACGTTTCTACGGCACTACTTCCTTCTCTGCCAAAACGTGGCGGATCACCATGAAAACCTGCCTACGCCATGCTTTTAAGATATGCAGTTATATAACTATGAATCGATTCAATTATCTAAAGGAAGGTTTGGAGTATAATTGTTTAAAATTATAAAAGTATTGGTCATGGTTTAATGGGGGAAATTGGACATAATCCTGGGAACTATTTTTGGTGTATGGAAATGGTAGTGTGAGAAGGCTATAGGAGAGCAGATAAGTAGTACTCCTTTCCTCCCTTGTTCCACATAAGAGTTCCTGAAGTCGGTACATTTTGGCAGAGTCTTATTTGAGACTGTGGGGGGGAGAGTGGTACGAGGACAGTGAGACATTGAGTGAGACGGGGGGGGCGAGCCGGTGTGTGTGTGTAGATGTTGGAGGGGGGGGGGGGGGTGCTACATCAGGTCAGAACCCGAGGGAGGGCATGTTGTGTGAGTCCGTGTGTGTCGGGGGGGGGGGGCTGATCTCTGTAAGGCCACTCCAAATAATATCCTTGTTTCTCATCACTAAGCCATGACAAATATGACGAGGGAGCTTTTTTGCATTTTTGCTTCTTTTTTTTGCTAATGACCAAATAGGTAGGGGCATCTAGGCTCTCAGCAAACTTGACAAACGTTTTGAATAGATACATCTCCTCTAGTCCATTGTATTTGGGTCACTGTTAGCTTCAATTTGATACAAAATATGCCCATATCTGTCTATTATAATCAACTTTTACCTTAAAATTTGCACACAAAAAAACAAGGATATTATTTGTAGTGGCCTTAAGTCCACGTCATGGTAGTGGTGGGCGAGTTAAGCGCTGAGGTAGTGGGTCAGCATGCTTCCTACCGGTAATGTGTGCATTGGGGGGTGAGAGGGGTTTGGGGGCATGTGTTTGGGTTGGGGTTGATATGAGTTGTGTACAGTGTTGAAGGGGGCAGTGGGCATGATGATGATGATGCCTGGAGGGGTATGTGTGTATGCCCACAGTCAAAATAAACTCTCTTATTCCCTGAAAATATTTCCTATTTTAAGTAAAATCTTGAGTTGGAAGCTCGCACATATAGAAGTAGTTTTATAAAAATTATTTTATTTAGTGAAAAGTAATTCTTCTTGTTTTCTCAGTATTTTTTTTTCGATTATTTTTAAAATTAACCAGTCATTTGTCCGCAGATCGAGATTTCATTTAGAACAGGAACTATTTTCTGAGAAAAAGAAAATTATTTTTGACTGTATATTTGTGAGTCGGTGGTGGTGGTGGTGGTGGGGGGGGGTTATGATTATGCCTGCAGGGGCGGGGGGAGGCCTGTTGATTGATGAACGGCGTCATGTCGTAGTAACACACATTGGTGAACGCCATCATGTCACAATCGCCATCACGGCCAAATTAACCACACACCAACCCAAAACACACACCTCCCCCCTCCACTCCAGCCACCCCACCACCACCAACCCCTCCAACGCTCACCACCATCCCATACACCTCCCCAACCTGGCCCTGCCCCAGATACTGCTCACACCACCCTCCACCCCTGGATACAACACAGCACACAGCGCCCCATTCTACCCAGTCAATAGCCAACATTTCCTGCCGCGAAAATTACCCAGTGACTGGTGCGGTGATGCACTGGGGTGCCCCAAGCGGTGGGTTGAGGAATCACTCACCGATCATCAATCGATACAAGATCAATATTGACCTCGGTAGGCCTGGTGTTACCCCCCCCCCCCCCCACACACACACACACCTCTGTCATTTTAACCCTTTGTGGTACCAGGTAACAGTAGGCTTAGTTTAACCCTTAAACAGGGATGCCAAGTTATCCCAACCCAAAATCGTATTTCTTACGATTTTTGAACCCCAAAATCGTAAGAAAAATCGTAACGATAAAATAGCATTTCTGAAGGGTCAACATGATGCATGAATGGATTATGATTATTCATCAAAGTTATAATCTTGATCAACATACATGATCCAATTGTTTGCTCCTCAATGGCTGATGTTATATTTCTAAATGGGTTTGTTTAGATGCCCAACGTAGTAGGCTATTTATCCCATAATTCAGTATGATACATTTACTTGAAAACATCCTAGACATGCATGAAAATCGTAATTTGATATCTAAAATCGTAATGGGCGTAATAGGGGTCAAAAATCGTAAAATTACGAAAATATCGTAACACTTGGCATCCCTGACTTAAAGGATGGCACAATTGTTTACGGCTGTGTCTCACCAGATCGGGTCAATGTGAACGTCTTTGACTGGGTGCCATCTTTGACTGGGTGCCATCTTTGATGTTTACTATAGGGCAGGTGAAGATATAAATGGATATATAACCACCGCCATTTTCTTTATGTTATATCTTACATATCAAAGATGAATCAAAAGTAGATGTTCACATTGGCCCGATCTGGTGAGACACAGCCTTATATGCACTATACCCTCTGTGAGAGTAACTCACCAGGGCTGCATTTATGCATCATGACGCCCAAGAGAAGCTGATACACTCTAATAAGGATTAGCCTCATGTGGCAAGGCAGTGCCGATTAGTCAATGGCGGGCGCTGCATTGGTGTGTATATTTTGTGTTTTTTTTTGGAAATACCCAAAATAGAGGCCCCTTAGTTGAGGGCTTCAATGTGTAAGCATATAGGGACTTGGAACTTTAAGACAACTCCAAATCGACTGAAATCTTGAGACTAAAACCAATATGGCCTGTGTGCAAAATCCTACACAGGCCATTTGCCTTCTACATAGGCCATATTGCCAATGTCATTGACTCTTTTTTCATATAAATAAAAATAGATCGTAAAGTTTTTAAATAACAGCTTACAAAATCGATTTGAAATTGCTTATATTCACTGGGGAAAATGCTTATAACTCAGCTTCTAATAGGAATATTTGAAAAATTCTTACTGTCAGGAAGCTGAGATCACAGCTGGCCATTGTGGCCGATGTGTGATGGCCTCACATCAGCCATTACGATTGTACATCTGATGTGCCGATGTCATTTCGGCAACACTGCTGCTACTAAATGGTGAATTTCTCTTACGTCCAAAGTGGGCATTCTGTACATATATATACATATTGATCACATGTATCAATCAGAATCCATGATTTCCAAGACGCCTGGGCTTGTTTCAGCGCCCACTAGAGAGCCACTGGTATAGAGCAATAAAAGGCCATGTTGACGGGGAGCGGTCATTATTTATTCATGCATTATGTGAACAGGGATGGAGGAGCATAGAGTGTTGTTTTAGACCTAATAGTCTAGACTAGGGCAGGGATAACCCTCTAGGGGCCGACTGGTGCTTTAATACACTATATCTCTTTGCCATCATGGGGCTATGGCGAGTAACTCGCCAGTGCTGCATTCAAGCACCATGCAGACTCTACGGGGTAGATACACCCTCCAAGGGTCGGCGTCCTGCTTGAAGGCAGCATTGGCGAGTTACTCGCCGGGGCTGCATTCATGCATCACAGCAACACAGTGAAGTACAATGCAGTCATTCAACAAAGGGTTAATAAATACTCCACATCACATAAAAAGGGAGACATTGTAAAACGAGATCAATATTGAATCCGATAGCGTGATGGCCCATTGCGAGCAGAGTATTTTAGTGTGGATTTTGTGTGATTTTATTTTTATTTGATTTATTTGCCTTTTTCTGTGAGAGGAGTGTACACACGTGGGAGTTTGTTTATGTCTATTTATAGAACCCACCATTGCGCTAGACCATGGGCTACGTACAGTTATAGTCCGGTACTGTGCTAGACTCTTCTTATAGTCCACACAGAGAAATAAAAGAGTGTCAAAAGGGAGCCAGGTTGCCTCCAGAATGACTCCCTTCTTTAGGGGAGCCAGGCTCGTTAGGGAAGGCTACTTTTTTTAATACCCCCAAATTTACCAAAAAATGGTAAAAAAAAGCGCGAAAATTTCTTCAAAATTGCATAAAAAACGTAGGGTCGGCCCCGTTTTGCTAGGGTCTGTCGAGTTACCTGAAACAAACCATCTTTTTTTTAGGCCTAAGCATTGTCAATGAGGTGTTGAGATGTCTCCTACCTCCCTGCATGCCGCCATGTTGTACCTCCTCCAGACTACACAGCAACTTACCTGTAAGGAACAGAAACACACATTAGTACCAGTCTATACGATAATGTGCCGGACACCGGCTATAGCCGTCTAAAAGCATGCTGGTCTGGCAGAAAGTCTGTGTCTGCCGGTCCCAATGACTGGCCGTGATCCTGGGATACATGCCAGTTTTTAGGGCTTGTAAATCGGACCATTATTAAGGTTTCTGGAGAGTTAACTAGAAAGCCTAAATATCATGTAAAAAACACAAAAGTTTACAAATTATTATTATCAAAATGATTTAGATATACCAGTAATCTCAATTGAGCATCATATCCAATGTCAATTCTTGCTTTTTACTACATTTCTAGATACAAATATTTCCCGGGGTATCCGTGCCTGCAAATATTAAGCCGGGCCTGCAGTTCTACTAATCTGCAGGACCAAATGTCCTGCAAGGCGAAAAACTTTTCTTATAGACGGTAGTACAGGCTGAGATCAGATACATGGGCCACATACTGCATATACATTTTGCCACTCAAACAAAAATGTGGTTTCTCATCACCAAGGAATTTTACTCACAGGCTAAAATATATAGGATATGTGTTTTTCACAACCAAAATTTTAGTAGCTAAGCATTTATTGGTCTTTAGAAGTGGGGAAATGTAAGTTATTCTTATATTTTCATCATGTTTTTTTATCAGTAACTTGCAGTAAAAGAAAGGGAAGAAAAGTTTCCCGCAAAAGCCGATTTTTATGATGCCTGCAGTGATGAGTAACCATTTATTTTTTTTAGTGGCCTTATGTACATATAAAACTAGTTAGTGCCAAAAAAAGGTTTGTTTCAGGTAAAATGGGAAGAGTATGTAGGGTCGGTAGGTCGGATTTTAAAAAAGCAAAAACGTATGTCTTTTTTTTAAACATGAAAGTACTAGCCAGCCTCTCTGCACACCCTAAAATGGACCAAAAAGGGTAAACATACGAGAATTTCTTCAAAATTGCATTTAAAGAAACGTGAGTTCGGCCCTGTTCATATATTTAATTTTATAACTCAAAGCAACCCTGGCGAGTAACTCGACAGGGATCAATTCATTTATCATCTTGTTGCCATCCAAACATTATACAGGCATGATACACTCCTGCCGCTACATTTGGGCATCATGAGCCTGAAGCATTGAGGTATCGTGCCGTCCTTTATGGTTAAGACTAGGGTGTGATAATGTTATCACATGATGACATAACGCCCATTTTTATTGAGTGTCGGTTGGACATCTCAATACATTAAACTAACACATTAATTGCACCCCATGGTCTCTCCGCCACCATCCGCTCCCAGTAGACCCCTGGTCATTAGTGACTCGTGTTAACCCTTTTATGACCGCATACTGCTAAAAGTCATAGAACTAGCTGCCCCGGCAGCAACAGTCACAGTGCAGGCTTGACAGGTACTCAGCCCTTTATATACGGCGGCCCGAGGTTTAATGTGCTTATGCCATTTGACATGGCTGCATTCATGCATCATGCCGAGCCCTTGGGAGTGCATCAACACCATAGGATGGACATAGGATGGGCTGCATACATGCATCATGACGACCAAATGAGATAATGCATTAAAGCAGTATGCTGCCACTGTAGGGTTAGTTGCTGGTGTTAATTAATTCATCGGCAAAACAACCGGCTCTTAATTAATTAAAAACTTGGACGTAAATCACACATGTCCCTTGGTTCCCTGCCCACATTTCACACAGGGAGTCAGGCCCAACCCCAGCCCCAGGCTAGTTAACACAATAGCACAAGCCGCCAGCGTTAGTGAAACTGATGATTTCTGCATTTTACATCTAAAATAGTTTTTGTCCATTAAAAATGAATTGTATTTGTAATCATTTATGGCCAAATCAGCATAGATATATAGTTTTACACAGTATATTGACACACATTTTCAGTATTTTGACACACAAATTTCAACTGAATTCTTTTAGTTCAGAAAAGCCCAACATGCGACCGGACATTCGGTCCTGCTACACTTGTGAATCTGCTAGACCGGTGGCATTTTAGAAGGACATTGCCACTGTCCTGCATGTTTTGGCAAAGTGAAACCCTGAAACGCATCGTTTCATGTTACATTGTATATGCCTGGGGGATTTAGATTTACAGAGATGCCACTCCCTGGTTGATAAGAAGTAGGAAATCTTCCGACTTTTGTCAATTCTATATAGGAAATTAATTCAATTCGATGCAGAAATCACCTGACTCAAAAAGTAGGATTTCCTACAAAAGTAGGAAAAGTGGCAACTCGGAGATTTTGCTTGGGACGAATGTTCACTATCGAATTAACAATTTTCAGTCCGGTCTACTCGATGCTGGCCAGAAAAGAACCCGATTTTGGTTTCAAAGTTGAAGAAAATTAATTGTTTCATCATGCCAGAACTGGAGTTCCACAACACGATGATCTTATTGTGTAGGGTAGACTGACTTACAGGTAACCACGTACCATGAGATGCCCACCCTAGTTATGCAGCTATTCATGTATGATATGTCTTGATTTGTCCCTTGCTGGAAAGAGTAACACCTAACGTGTACTGTGATACAAAAAAAGAGGAATTATCATGCATGAATGATTACAAAATTGAGGTGGACATCTCACGGTACATGGTTACCTTTAGGTCAGTCTACCCTATATATGTATGCCATACATACTCTCCCCCACTCCACACAGAAAATCTAAATGCCCCATCCCTACGTCTGTAGTGGCTATCCCAGGTTAGTAATAGGCACATTGGTCAGGCATGACCAAGTGCTATTCAAAAATGACTGAGGCAAAACAACTTATGCCTTACTCAAAAGGCCTTAAACCCACAGTTCTTACTGCACGTCCAGTAACAGTCAGAGTGCAGTCGGGACAGGTACTCAGCTCCATATATAGGGGCGCTGGGCCCTTTAAATTGATTTAAATGTAGAAGACTAAGGTGTGTTGGTCAGTACTAACCTACTTGACACTATTAACCTAGGTTGGTCGTATATATGGAGCCAAAAAATGACTAACTTGGTTCGGCACTATAGTGACTGAGCGATTGGTCGTATAGGGAGCCAAAGAATACCAGTGTACGGTAGAGAGAGTGATCAGATGGTCTTTCAATGAGCTTCAAATCTCTAGCGGAGGCATCATTGTCAGAGCATAGTCTTGGCCATGACTCAAACTCATTTGCATGAATTAACATAGAATATCCACCAGTTGATAAAGATGGCTGTTTCCATACAGAGAGGTATATTGACCCACACCGGCGGCGCCATCTACTTCAACAGAATGTCCCTCTTTGTTGTCTGCCCCTATCATATCTTCCTCTGTTCTCTGTATAAATTCCCCCCAGACAAAGTCCCCCCTCCCCCTAACTTCCACCTTTTGCAAATTTTGCAGAGCAAAGAGCAGATCAAAGAGATGTTAGCAGACCAGAGAGCAGATTCTGACAAGGATTGACCCCCTCCTCCACCCCTCTTCCCCCCACCCCCTACAAGAGCAACACATCCCCACCCCCCACCTCATGCCACCACCGTTTCAGTTACTCCCCGTATGGTCCGCGTTTTACTTGAGCCGCCCGCCGTCTGCCCTTCCGTTTGCCCAGTGTATGTTTACCGTTTTCCGGTATCCCCCGGGACTCTGCGCGCAAGTGCGAGCGTCCTTGTGTGTGCGCAGGCGCGGCCGGGACTACAGACGGATCGATGTGGAGGGATCTGAGAGAAGGAGTGATGCGGCCCGGTAAATAGTGCACACACAGCGGGGTGAACATGATATCACTACGCCGGGCTGCTTCTTTTGAAAATAATAAAGAAAAGGGGGCATAGTGGAGAGCGAGTATGAGTTTGTAGAGGCAGGGGACATAATGGAACAACTCCAGCATCAAGCGTATCAGGAAACATGGCACTCTCCAAGCACAGTCTCAAATAAGACTCTGCCAAAAGCCACAGACTTCATGCAGGAAATCTTTTGTGGAAGAAGGGGCGAAAACGGTACTACTTATCTGCTTTCCTGCCCCCATCACACACTGCTATTTCTATACACCAAAAATAGTTCCGAGGAATATGTCGAATTCTCCCCATAAAACCATGACCAATACTTTTGTAATTTTAAACAATTATACTCCAAACCCTTCTTGAGTTAATTGAATTGATTCATAGTTATAAAAGTGTTCATTTCTAAACCATGGCGTAGGCAAGTTTACATGGTGATGCGCCGGGTTTTGGCAGAGAAGGAAGTAGTGCCCGTAGGAACGGATCAGAGAATCTGCTTGGAGAATGTAAACACAGAGAGGCTGGTGGAGACTGAGAACCCTTTAAGGACGGTGTGATCGGTCCCGTCTGAGCGTTCATTTGTCAGCAAGTTACCCGTCAGCGCTGCATTGGAGCATCATGATGACTCTTCGGGAGTGTATCAACCCTACAGGCTCGGTGTGCAGTTGTGAGTTACACGCTGGGGCTGCATTTACGAATGCATCAGCATGATACAGGATATAGTGTATTAGCACAGTATGCTGCCCTTAAAGGGTTAATGTAAAACGTATACCTGTTCCTATTGGTAATTAGTACACTGAAAAAGTAAACTTGTCTCCAGATTTGTCTAAGTGACTATCATAAAATAAACAAGTTAAAAGTTGTCTAACCTATCAGGTTACCATCCCACAAATAGAATCTGGAGCTGGCAAATGTCGGGTTTTGGGCTGGCACATGCCAAGTGGGTCTTTTCTCCCAAGCTGGAAGACCCGCTTCCTTGTCACTTAGACAAGTTTTTGACTCGTTTATTTTATGACAGTCACTTGGAAGAGTCTGGAGACAAGTTTGCTTTTTGAGTGTACATGTAGATCTGTGGCATTGTCAGGTCCAGCAAAGAACTATATGAGAACAGAACATGAAGTCTGAGTTAGATATGTGTTTGTATGAACAGGCCCTGCCTACACTGTCAGAAGTTAGTGTAGCTGCACAGTGAGATATACTGTAGCTGTACAGTAAAAAAGGAGGAATTTTTGGTTTCCAGTATCATATACTGTACAACTACACTCGCCTACTGTAAAACACCAGACATGACAACAAAATTACGAGTGCATTGAAGGACTATACCGCTCTTAAGGGGCTAACAAGAGAAGATAAGAACAATGGCAGAGGCGGGCGAGTCCTTTTACTTGGATAGAAGAAAGGGGCGAGTTGAAAGCAAAAAAAGAGATCAGGTAAAAGCGGATAAACTGGGATTAGAGTGTTGAGGGTTTGGGGGGGGGGGGGTAGCAAGGAGGGGGGAGGGGCCGATTACTCTAGGACAAACATGGAAAGAAAATGTAGGGTCGGAAGGTCGGATATTTTTTTTAACTTTCTTTCTTAAACATGAAAATACTATCCAGCCTCTCCGAAGACCCTAATATTGACCAAAAAAGGGCAAAAATATGAAAATGTCTTCAAAATTGCATAAAAAACGTAGGGTCGGCCCTCTTTTGATAGGGTCGGTCGGGTGACCTGAAACAAACCTCTTTTTGGCCTAAGAGTGTGGAGGATAGGGGGGGGGGGTAGCAAGGAGGGAGGAGGGGGCATATTACTCTATCTACGTCTGAGCGATGGTAGTGAAGTCACCCCTGTGGCAAGCCATTTGTTCACCCTCGATATCAAAGTTTTAAACTCTGATATCAGAGTTTAAAATTTCGATATCAGAGTAATAACCTTTGATGAGTTACAAAACCAGATATCAGAGTTGGGAACTCAGATATCAGAGTTACAAGCCCAGATATCAGAGTTACAAACCTAGATATCAGAGTTACAAACCCAGATATCAGAGTAAGAAACTCAGAAATCTCCAATATCGCAGGTGAACATATTGCTTGCCATACACTCCCCTTGGCGGTACTCTCTGTAACGAGGATTGTCGGGTTGAGGATTGTCCGTGGGTGGGGTGAGGGAGTGGGGGTTATACATTTATTTCAAGTGGAGAAACGATGTTACTATGCTTAAGTACTAGAATGGCCGTTCTCCACACCTCCGTGGAGAAACTGATGCTCATCCTCCATGGGGTTTCTCCATGATGATGTCACTAAAATAGTTATGAAACCAATCTTTCAATGTCGATTTTAAGTATAAGTTATCAATAATTACATGAAATAAACACAGAGATCCACTCTAATCAATCTGAATTCCTGGTTTCTCCACTCGTATGACTCTCCCGGGTGACTCCCTTAGGTCAGCCAGAGAGTCGCCTAGGCTCCCTTAGGCAACCTGGACTCCCCTATACAGGGGAGTCATTCTGGAGGAAACCTGGACTCCCTTTTGACACTGTTTCTTCTCTCTGTGTACGTACGCGTTTGATAACATGTCACTAAAATGCATAAGCGCCGTAGACCTTCAACCAACCCACTATATTATACATGCACTTGCACTGTGCTGTTAAACCTCTCATATATTGACAACGGCTTTTTGTGTGCGTTTCCATGTATTAGAACATGGGGTATAGTACATGCCCCTAAAGAGAAATATATTTTATTTCCACAGAGGGAAAATTTGTTTAAGCGCAAGAAAGAAGAAACCAAATATAGGAACTTGATATAAGTATTCCATACTGTGTGACTTGAGAAAAAAAATAAGGTGAAGAGTCTGGGGGAAAAACCCACTAAAATCATAATAGAAAGAAAGGAAAGCTGAAAGGAAAAAGCGATAAATAAACTGTTCAAAAAGAGCAAAGCGCAGAGTGACACTACGCGTCGCCATTGATGCTCTCTCAGGGGACCCCCCGCGCCTCTCGTGGATCTCCCGGGATCTCGTCTGTGACGTGAGCGTCATGGCCAATCACGTGTCACGTTTTAATCACGTGACGCCGCGCTAAAAATGGCCGACTTCTAATTGAGTGCCGTATCCAGGGGACGGTGGTGCGCCCTGGGGGGAGGTGTGCACACTCTGTTACATTGCATTCTTCGGGAGATGGGGGAATAGCAGGGGAGGGGGAATACTACCATTTATATACCTTTTTAACCCTTTGCGAACCGTAAAGCACTTTAATAATTTTTTTGCTTTCGCCGTGTTGCATAATTACAGAGTCAGTAATTGGCCAGTCAGGGCTATATTCATGCATCATGTCGACCTTTTTGGGAGTGTATCAATCCTGTAGGGTCATCATGATGCATTAATGCAGCCCTCGCGAGCAGCTCGCCAGGGCTGCATTAATGCCAACCAACCAAAGTTCATTAAAACACATGCGGTCCTTATGGGGTAACCAAGTCTAAATCAATTAAAACTGATGGTTTAGAGCCCAGTGATGTTACTGTGGTTACAATTAAAATGTAAGCAATATTTACACGGAGGTGATTTCATGGCTCCGTGCTCACAGAATGTTTTGTGTGCTGATTTGTCGGCCACGCCAACTCGCGGGTGCTATTTGCCTCCGTTATTGTTAGTTATTTTAGTTTACACAAGAGAGGCGATGTGTAAACAAAACATCGGTCCATAAGTAGAGTTTATGGCAACCTTATCTATCTGTGTGAGAGAGAATAGCTATACTAACCCTACACAGAGAAAAGGAACTGAGTCATAAGGGAGTCCAGGTTACCTCCAGGATGACTCCCCTCTCTAGGGGAGCCCAGGTCCTTGTTAGACTTAGGTGAGTCAGGGAGCTATGTGACTCCCCTGGGTGACTCTCTCAGGTCGGGCATAGGGTCACCTTGGCTCCCTTAGATAACCTGGGCTCCCCTAAAGATGGGAGTCATTCTGGAGGTAGCCTGGACTCCCTTTTGTTTCTTTTCTCTGTGGACACATAATGTTTTAGTATTAATTAGTGTACATGAATGCCGCACTGGTGAGCAAGTCGTCAGTACTGCATTCATGCATCATGCTGATCGACCCTTCAGGAATGTGTCAGCCCAATATGGGCGGTATGATGCATAAATGCAGCACTGGTGAGTTACTCGCCAGTGCTGCATTCATGCATCATAAGTACAAAGGGCATAATTAATGCATTAAAGCATGCACTACCCGGCTTTTAGATGGTCTTAAATGGTTTTAACCCTTGTTGGCCCACCTCACCTCACAGCACACCACCTCATATATCACTATACCTTCTCGGGCAGTGAATCCTTTCTTCTCTCTGATTGGTCAATTTCTTCTGCACAACCTGGCCTGCAGGTGGCCCATATGTTGGTGGCTTAGCACCGCTAGCGTCTCGTAAATCGCCGCCACTGTGAACCGGCGAGATCCGGTTAGCGCCGTGACGTCATCAGGCCGGAAGTGATATCATTAAATCACGGTCTTGAGTTACCCTCTTGTCACTGACAGTAATTAATATAGTCCCTGACCTTTATCGAGGTCAGCTGCAAGGGATTCGCAAGGTCAAGGTTGGCTTAGTATTAAAGGTTATAATGAGGTCAAAGGTCAATTCATGAGGAAGAAATAAACATGGGTGGTCTCCGACAGTAGCTCAGCCATCAGACTTTCTCCTAAATACTAGAACTATAGGCCTCTGTTGATTATTATTTTAAAGACTTATGGGGATGGACCCCTAAAATCGACGTCGACATGGGGACCTGGGCTTTTCTTAAAATCAACATGGGACAAGGGGACTAGTGACATGCGACATGGGGCTTAAAGAGTTAGTGACATGTGTCATGTCTTAAAATCTATATGGGACATGAGCGACAAAGACATGCAACATGGCCATTTCGAAAAATCGACATGTGACATGGGGACCCCCCATCTATACCCCAGACTTGCCTCTTCTTCTGCCAAATTGGTCCACTTCTCATCTAGTTACCCTACCACCCTCCTTCTTAGACATCATACCTTATCTCTGTTTAGTCCTGTGGACTGTATGAAGCTCTTCTTTGGAAGAAATTTGAGTACTTCTTAATTATACATTGTATTGCTCTATCATTTTCAAGACTTAATTCTTCTATTCTGAGTTGTCAAGGCTATTGACTCAAATTTCTTACCTGATGTAAAAAAGTGTTGGCCTAATTTTGAATGACACTCGGTCAGTCGATGGGCGTTAGGCAGATGGGGCTGTGGAGGGTCTTTCCTTTAGGACTCAGAGATGCCACTCCCTTGTCCATAAATAACTAGGAAACTCTTAAGACTTTGGTCAATTTTCTACAGGAATCTAATTCAACACAGAAATTCCAGCCAAAAAGAGGCTTGGTATGAAAATCCAAGTGTTATGCTTGCATGATGAGTCGTTACGAAGGAAACTGTTTACCAAATCTTCAAATAGACAGCGGAGAAATCAATTTCTGAACTCATATTAGAAGAACTATGTGAAATAGCCCATAACAAGGAGTATCAAGACTAGGGAACCAATGAATGTTGTTTTATCTTTGATGATGATTTCTCCTATATTTAAGCCTGCAGCTCTGCTATCTAGCTAACTTGGGTTCATTACTGTTTCTTCGCCTGTATTCTCTCTTATTTTACTCTATCATAATGCCTTATTATACTCTATTATCTGCCCTCTTTTTGCTCTATCATCTGCCTTTTTTACTCTATTATCTGCCCTTTTTTTCTAAACGCTTTCCCGGTACAGGTAATTGATCAGGTTGGGGCATTGGTCACGTGACCGGAAGTGGACGATGCCCGGATCAATGACCTGCTAAGTGACCCCAGGTTCCACTTCCGGTCGGGTCAGCAGCGCCCCGGTAAAAATACACCACTGTTGAAATTAGCTACCCGTTTCAACTCTCTGCTGACCGCTCACCAGTGGCTCACCCCGCCTGGGGCTACTATCAGGTCGCACTCTCCCAGCAGAGGCATGCAACGTCCCGAGCTAGCCTCTGCCTATTTTCGCAAGGTTTTCTGGGTATGTTGCCATGGCAACGTGGTACATACGTGTAGCGCCCTGACGCTTGAAATAGCGGAATGCAAGCAGAGGCTAGCTCATTTTGACGTCGCATGCCTCTGCTAGGAGAGTGCTATCAGGTCGGTGCGTAATCTCCCAGCAGATTCTCTCATCCCTTTGTACTGGCACTACTTCCTTGTGCCATGCTTTTGAAATACTGATTTATACAACTATGAACTGATTTAAATATTTAAAGGAATGTTTGGAGAGCAAATATAAAGAATAACACAAGTATCAGTCAAGATTTCATGGTGGAATTTCATGATAATTGTGGGAACTATATGTGGTGTATGAACACTGCAGGGTGTGATGGGTATAGGAGAGCAGACAAGTAGTACCATATTCCTCCCTTCTTCCCCAAGAGATGTCCTAAAGTATGTAGGATTTGGCAGAGTCTTGTTGAAGACTGTGCTGGGAGAGTGGTCCGTGTGCTCCAGGAAACTAGCCAGGAAAAAAGGTGGAGGAATCGGTCGTGTTTGTTTGTCGTCTGATCAACTCAAAGACAAAATGGTGGTCTTTGAGGTTTGTCGTTCGTGGAAAACATAGGGAGTAATTTAGATTGGTAGCAATTGGAAGTAACTATATGTCTTGAAACAGACATTTGCAGAATTTCGTTCAGCACACAAAAATTATGCATTGGTCGTTTGATCTTTTTTGGAAGGGTTGAAATAATTCATCGATCATGAAATGTACATCTATAACATGTTGATTACTTGTCATCATAACAATTGTTTCTGAGGAATAGCACCATATAATATAGAGTATATTACAAGTAGAGAAAATCAGAACGTTAATCTCAAAGATAACAAGCCCGTAACTGGGGGGGGGGTTCGTCATTCCGAACGGACCACCCCACCTCCCTGAAGGAGGAAAAGTGTTCCACCCTGGCTGACTGGGAAGAAGACATGTATAATTGTCTAAATTTCCTATTTTACATCTTGTCAATCAGACAATTATTAAGGATTCTAGAGAGAATACTATGAAAGATTATTTGGATACACGAAATTCGGCTTTCTCTTTAAATATATTACACAAAGTTCCACGTCACAAGTCATATCGTAAAAGTCCAGTTCCACCATTGAAATAATTGTGTCAAGTTCCACCATATCCAAAAAACGAACCACCCCGCGAAGATGGCTAGTTACGTCCTGGATAAATCCCTTAACGCTCCAACTTACATCCAACTCATAGACTGGGTTTTTTGGTATATATGTCACATATGGTGGTAATTAGTATTGTTAAACCCTGAGTTCCCCCCCCCCAGGGGGCTTCATTCTTTGGTGAGAATTTCTCACTCTCCGAGGGCTTATGCTTGGACTCTCATGGTACTGCACTGTAAAATGTTGGTTGCCATTTTTGTAGGTGTACGCCTACAGTAGATTCAACTGGATGTGTGCAGTTCATTGTAGATAAACAGTAGAATCTACTATAAATCTACATGCAGTAGATTCTACTGTAAATCCATTCTACAGTAGTTTTTACTGTATATCTAGAGTTAGATTCTACTTTATAATTACACTAACTATTTACAGTGTGATAGCGACGAGGCCATAACCATTTTCTAGAATGATCTTTAAAACTCTTCTAAGACACAATATGGATCTATGTTGTGATTTTATCTTTACCATTCACCTCCACCAAAGCAGTCGGAGTCAAACCCTGGTCGGAATAGGCATCCTGTGATTTTAAAGATAGAGGACAATAGGACAAGCCCCATGGGAAGGAACAGTTCAGCAACTGCATGCATCTACAATTAAATTTGAATAAGATGGCCGATGACTTCCCTTTAACACTGGGTCAGGTGTTGGCGTAGACATGGGAAATCATGGGTACTTGGAATGGACTCACAAGTAGGGGCTGGTAATAAAATATAGATATTCACGTTCACCTTCTAAAACAAGAATTGCGGTTGTTGCCGCGTAAAAAAATGCCTCAGGCATTTTTATACGCGGCAACAACCGCAATTCTTGCATTCTTGCATTCGAAGAAACATAATGTCTACATGGTTGGTATGTTTGAAGGGAACTCATTCAAGACACCAAAAAAGCAGGGCCGGGAAGGGGTTATCTTACTTCAAATATGGCATTTCCTATGAATTCCTTGGGTCCATGTTAGGGGGTAAGGAAATGTGTGTTGCTAGGCAGATAAACAATTACAATAGATGTTGCTGGATTAGCAACAAACTAATAGAACCATTGCATTCCTTGGGTCCATATTAGGGGGTTAGGTTTGATTATAATCAACCTTAGGACCATGGAAACATGCGTTGCTAGGCAGATAAACAATTAGAAAAGCCGTTGCTAGGCAACAGCTGTACTAGCAACAAACCAATAGAACCATTAAATTCCTTGGGTCCATATAAGGGGGGTAGGTATGGTTATAATCGACCTTAGGACCATAGAAATGTGTGTTGCTAGGCAGATAAACAATTAGAATAGCCGTTGCTAGGCAACCAGCTGTATTAGCAACAAACCGATAGAGCCATTAAATTCCTTGGGTCCATATTAGGGGGGGTAGGTATGATTATAATCAACCTCGGGAACTATCAAAGGTTGATTTATATTATTGTTATCACAAAGCATAAATTTGTGTTGTGACACCTTAATCCAAGATGGCGGCACAATCCAAGATGGCGGTGCCCGTTCTGACTTCCGGCAAAGTGCAAACATCATAATTATACCTCATTCTAGTGGTGCCTGGCGGCATCACCAGGTGGCTACGCCACCACTTCGGCATAAAAAAGAGAAGAGTTTGCTGCATAATCAGGCTCTCTATTCAGTGCACCACCCAACGCTAACCGCCCCCGCACCCCCCCCCCTCCACCTCCACCCCATCCACCCCTCCATTATCCAGCTACACTGTAAATACTAGTAGGGTAGATTCACCTGGAGTCGGACACATACCATCAGACGGACACTTGATTTTGTGGTTATTCAAGCATTTTAAGCTCTTTATTTATGAAAGATTGAACGTGTGATTAACATCACAAATGACTCAGGGTGAGGGTAATGAAGTGATTAAATTGGTTGACTGAAAGACAGAATCTATAAATATTATTTCAGGAACACTGAATTATTTGTCAATTCTTACTGCAGAAACACATTCCTGAGTCAAAACTACCCTCAAATCATGTGTCACACTAGTATGTTATCACATTTCAGTCAAGCAGGTGGGTGTGGGCGACCAGGTAGGTGTGGGCAAGCAGGTGGGTGTCGGATGCAGGTGGGTGTGGGCGACAGTTACAGGCTGCGGGCATGTACCCCCTTTTGTCCCTATCAAAAAGCGAGTTGATCGGACGATAAACGGCGGAGATATGGGTGGTACAATTTCGTCTGCACACGTTGACATCTCACGCAGTACGAGAAGTACCAGTAGCGCCACTCTTTGACGTGTCGCATGTACCATACCCCTCAACCAGCCATATCAGCCCCAGCCTCCCCTGCTCACACCCCTGTACCTAGATTGTATCTGTCCACACATTAATGTAATTCAAGATATTCAAAGATAATGCAGGACCAACACACAGAAAAGGTCTTACAAAAAGTGTCTCACCTAGTATTACAAGATACCTGCCATTGACTTAGCACTGGAGTTGTGTGGACCGTAATGTAGACGAAAATCGATTCTAGTACTTAAGAGTTTAATTTACCTAAACACTTTTTTTGTTTTTTTAGGTCACGTTTTTTATTTTCAATATTTCAAATGGTTAGAGGTGAATACTGATATAAGTGACTGATGTTCCATAAACCTGAGTGTCTAATCTGTCCATCTGTCAAGTTTTTACATTTTTTGAACCATGAACTCATGTCAAAATTCACCCTCAAAAATGAAGTTTCACTATCTTGATGCAACCCCTCATGAGGCGTTGCATAAGACTCTGGGTGGTAACCCTGAGTCAATTATGGTAAAGTTTATTCTTTCAAAAAAGCAAACACTGGAAATCGTATAGTACATGAATAACCTTAAATTTCACCTGTCTCTTATCGCCCCCCCCCCCCCAGCCAGACTCCCCTGTCTATCCCCCCCTCCACGAGCCTGACTCCCCTGTCTATTCTGTCCCTCCTCCCATCCCTTTCCCTCCATCCTCCCCCAAGCCTCTCCGACCCAACCCTCCCCATTCCCTCCCCCACACACATTCCCTCTATAACGATAATTCTGGTGGCTCTGTGTGCTCTGTTCTGCCATCGGAATATCACGTGAGATTTAGCTTGCTACTAGACTCACTGACACACCATGATATGCTATGAACAAGCTGCGTTCCATGGACAGAACCAAGATCTCCCTAGAACTGCTAGTGTTAACCTGCACATTCTGGTCCCGGGAACAAGTTCCCATCCGTTTTATCCTTATAGCCAACCCCCGGCATCACTAAGGCCAAATAAAAAGATTGAGCGTGTGAGTGGCCTCACAGATGACTCAGGGTAAGCTGGAGCTGGAGCTTATCATCTACTTAAATATAGTACTCCCTTATAATAATTCATTGGTCAATTCTGGCATCAGAAACGAATTCCTTGTTAAAAAGTACCCTCAAGTCATGTGTCATACATGTATGTTATTCCCTTTCAGGCCAGCAGGTGGGTGAGCAGGTGGGTGTGGGAGAGCAGGTGGGTTTGGGTGTGCAGGTGGGTGTGGGCGACAGTTGCAGGCTGTGGGCATGTACCACCTTTTGTTCCTATCAAAAAGCGAGTCGATCGGACGATAAACGGCAGAGATACGGGTGGTACAAATTCGTCTGCACACATTGACGTCTCACGCAGTACAAGAAGTACCAGTAGCGCCACTCTTTGACGTGGCTGCATCTGCTAGCCTCGCTTCCACCTCTCCTGGTTCATTTAAATTGAATTTAAATTAAAGAACCTAGATGTTTTTTATTGTGTGTTTGAGGGTATTTCAAGTGTAGAAGATGGCATTTCTGCATGTGAAGAGAGAAATATGGGACAGATTGGCAAAAGTTGTCATTTCTATCTTTGCTTTAACACTGGAACCTATGTACCTTTCATTTAGTGGGTAGCAATTTAAGAGTACTTAAGAGTTTAAGGAAAAGAGAGAAATCACTACCTAAAGATCGCAGGCGAATTACAGCAAGAAGGAAAGACAAATTTCACATTTTTTTCCGAAGGAAACATCTGTTCCCCGACCTTGCCCATCTATCCCTTTGGTCCTCTGATGTCTATCTATAACACAGGCTGAATGATAGACATTCTCCTATGTAACAAAAACGTCTTAAACCTTGGTTGGGTCGTTTAGTATTACTCAGTTACCCTGAGTCAAAAAAGATTTGTTTCAGGTAACATGGGAAGAAACTCTAGGGTCGGTAGGTCAGATTTTAATTTTTTCACATTTTTTTTACATACTTAAAAATCGACCCAAAAAAGTGTAAAAATGGGAAGATTTTTTTCAAAACTTTGGTAAAGCTAAAATTGACCTAAAAAAGTGTAAAAATATTTTTAAAATCTTCAAAATTGGATTTAAAAAAAGGTAGGGTCGGCCCTGTTTAGATAGGGTCGGTCGGGTGACCTGAAACAAACCTCTTTTTTTGGCCTAACACCCCTGCACTCTGTGCGTGTGTTTATTACAGTTTTGTAATTATAACGATTTGTTGTTGTTATTCATGACTCATCACAAAAAGACATCCTGAGCGTGTAAAAAAAGACGTCTAACTGATGGGCCCACTTAATAACCAACCCCCCCCCCCCAGCTTGAAGCGTCAGCTGATCGGGCTCCTTCTGTGTGTGGCAATTTTATTTCTGCAATGTAAGTTAACCCTTTGAGGACAGATGTCACTAAAAGATGACATTTGTCATCATGATGCACAAATGCAGCCCCGGCTAGTAACTCGCCGGTGCTGTATTGGTGCATCATGCCAACCCTTCTCAACCTCATAAGTTCGGCATGATGCTTGCACGCAGCACTTGGCGAGTTACTCGCCATGCAGGGTTGTATTCATGCATCATGACAACCAAGGGCATGATGCATTAAGGCACCATGTAGTCCTTAAAGGGTTAAGGACGAGAGAATAACTGGCATGTTTCATGTATTGTTCCAATCAGAAGAGGGCCAAACTTAGTCGTTTGATTATATTTTTTAAGATTATTTTAGCCGAGAGGTCAACCCTACGTTGACCTAGACCTACTCGCCAGACATCATTTTGACGATCCGGGAGGGTATCAACCCCGTTGTATCAGCATTATGCTTGAATGCAGCACTAGCGGTTCCATGCATCATGCCAACAGATTCCCAACAACAGCAAACAATATTACTCACACTACAATATTACACAGCTAAAAATAATCAAGAAAAATAATCAAGAAAATGAGATGAATAAACTTGTCTCACTGACAAATAACTAGTTTTAAACGAGTTTATTTATCCTATTTTCTTGAAATGAGATAATTATTTTTGGCTATGTATATATAATATTGTATTGAGCTTAGACGTGCTATTCCATTTAGACCCCCCCCCCCCCCCCCACACACACACACACTCACACACTGATGAAGTGTGTATGTCATTTCCTATTCACAAAGGCCTTTGATTATGAAAAAAAGATAACTGGGTTGAATAAAAAGCTTCGGCCAGACTCAGAGTCATCAAAAAGTGGTCATCAGTCGGCCAGTGAGTAGGGTGTCCTCACCCCGTACCCTTTAAGGACCGCACGCTGCTTTAAAGCACGATGCCCTTTGTAGTCATGATGCATGGATACAGCCCTGGTGAGTCTAAATGCCAGTGCTGCATAAGTGCATCATGCCGACCCAATGAGGTTGATACACTCCTGTTTGCTGATGCAGCCCTGAGAATGTCACTAAATGATGACATTTGTAGTCATGATGCACCAATGCAGCCCTGGTGAGTAACTCGCTGGTGTTGCATTGGTGCATCATGCCGACCCTTCAGGGGGTGTCTAAACCCTGTAGAGTCGGTATGATGCTCGAATACAGCACTGGTGAGTTACTCACCAGGGCTGCATTCATGCATCATGACGACCAAGGCATGATACATCAATGCATTATGCCGTCCTTAAAGGGTTAAAACACTAGTTGGCCTGTAAAGAGCTAATTTTAGTTTGTAATTAGTAAAAATAAGGTAGGTCTCATTTTGACATTTACTGTCACTGCCGAGGGGCTACCCTGGATGGGGTATTCTGGTGGGACACAGAGATATGACAGGGGTAGGGGAGGGTAGGGGACAGCTCATAGACATCTAACACTAAGGCAGCAGACTGTCTTAAAGGGGCATTCTCATCACTCACACTTAACCACATAGTAGACTAGAACAGTACTAGAACTGTGAGTAGGAGACGTTTGGTGAGAATACCACTTTAATACCTAGAGAGTTGATACACTCCCAAATAGTCGACATGATGCACCCTTGAGGCATCATGATATCATTAAAGGGTTAGCTCTAGATGGAGTTGGTTGGGGATATTAAAGTGGCATTCTCACCAAGCGTCTCCTACTCACAATTCTAGTACAGTTCTAGTCTACTATGTGGTTAAGTGCGAGTGGTGAGAATGCCCCTTTAAGACTGGAAATCCCATCATGTTGTTACTGAAAACAGGTGTAATCTCCTTTTTTTGAGAAAATAATTTTCTGAGAAAATCGATTCAAATGTATTCCCAAGTACAATTATATGTGTTCATATGGAGTAGAGCGCAAATCCTTAAATGCTGAACTCTTGCTGCCCCTACAGTAAGAATGGGAGTGGGGGAGGACCGCTACACCCTGCTTTATATAGGGTGGATGGGGGTTTAACACTGGTCCATGTTGTATGTAATGCTATAAGGCTCTCCCCGTGCCGATCTCACAGCCTGAGCCTACAATGTGAACCGCTTAATCCGATTAGTGCTGAAAGGGCCGCATAGTGCTTTAATGTGCTGTACCCTTGGTCGTAATGATGCATAAATGCAGCCCTGGCGAGTAACTCACCAGGGTTGCGTTCACGCATCACGCCGACCCTTCAGGAGTGTATCAACCCCGTAGGTTCACCATGAATGCAGCATGGTTACTCGCCAGGGCTGCATTCATGCATCATGACTACTGAAAGGCATAACCCATTAAAGCATTATGTGGCCTTCAAGGGGTTTTCCAGAAATATAAGGCTCTTATCTTGATAATTAAGTTATCCCTCCAGATACAGTTTGTAGGAGTAATTAGGTTAGAATGCAAATGTGCTGACTTGCCTCTGTAGTCGGGCTGCGGGCCCTATATCAGAGAGAAAAGAAACAGAGTCAAAAGGGAGTCCACGTTACCTCCAGAATGACTCCCCCCCCCCCCTCTTTAGCGGAGCCCAGGCCGATAAAAGGAGCATATAGGTGACTGCCTGGCTGACCTAAGTGAGTCACCTAGGGGAGTCACGTCGCTGCCTGGCTCACCTAAAGGAGTCACATAAAGACCTAGGCTCCCCTACAGAGGGGAGTCATTCTGAAGGCAACCTTGACTCCCTTTTGACTCTGTTTCCTTTTCTGTGATGTTATTACTCTTTACGGCATTGCATGACTCTCTCGCAGTCTACCAATTCTGATCAAGCATTGCATGACCCTCTTGCATGGCCCTAGACCCCTAAATTCGACACAGCGACATGGACCATTTTGGGGCTTAGTGACATGGGACAGGAGGAAAAAGTAGATAGTGAATTGTGACATTTCTTAAAATCAATATGGCGACATGAGCATTTCTTACAATCGATATCATTTAAGTTCAGTAAAGTCCATGTTAATGTCCCGATAAAGTCATAATGACACTTAAGCAGCTTCAAGGGGAATTAAAGATGCTTAAAATGGGATTTTAAGAAGTCCGATGCAGTGATAGTGCATGATCGGGTCATGCTGCCCTTACAGGGTTAAGGAATTCATCAGGAATTGTCTAATATGCACAGGCTCTGTGACGTCACATCCCCTTTGCTTGTCCCCGGCGTGTATGATATATGACACAAAGTAGAATGTCGGGAATCAGCACAAGTAAATGTCATGTTCCTGTTTCTCCCACCCAGCTCACAAATTATCTCTGGCTCTCCTCCACTTCTGACAAATTAGAATAATCTGGACGCCTGGCTTTGTAAGCATAAATACACTGTACTACACTGTAAATAGTTAGTGTAGGTACACGGTAGAATCTCCTGTAGATCTCCAGTAGAATCTACTATAGAATGGGTTTACCATAGAATGTATTGTAGATTTACAGTAGATTCTACAGTTAACCTACAATAAACTGTACACCTACGGTAGAAGCTACTGTACACCTGCAAAAATGGCAGCCAACTTTTTACAGTGTAATAGCGAGGGCGGTATCTTCTTACCAATTGTGGTAATCATTTTAATCTCACAACTCTAATAATCATGTCGAATTAGGGTCTCGTAGACATGTTCACGTAGGCGACCATACATAATCATTCAAATATATATTAGACTCGTTAAAGGGTTTAACCAATTCTATTTGACAGACATTCAGTATCCTAAGCGCTCAAATTAGAGCTAATTCATCAGGTGGAGTGGGGGCGTTAAAGCACTCAAGAGAGTCAGATGAAAATGCACTAAAAAAATACACTTGTCTCCAGACTCTTCCAAGTGACGGTTTTAAAATAAATGCGTCAAAAACTTGTTTAAGTGACAAGGAAGTAGGTCTTCTGGCTAGAGATAGAAGACTCACTTGGCATGTGCGAGCCCAAAACCCGACACTTGCCAGTTTCAGATTTTATTTGTGGGATGGTAACCTGATAGGTTAGACAACTCGTTTATTTTATGATGGTCACTTTGACGAGTCTAGAGACAAGTTTACTTTTTCAGTGTGGTTTAATTTAGAATGAGTATGATAGTGGATTTATCATGGTTTGGCTGCAATTGTATCTCTATCTCCTCTTAGTGAGAAGGTGAATAGGCTAAATAGAACTATTCTGCAATGTTCTCTCTTTATTAAATGTATTAAGCTTTCCAAGTGCTGTTAAATTGGTTTCAGACACACAGTATACTACATGTACTATCAGAATACGGAGTCTGCCTTAACTGCTAGGGTAGACTGTCCATGGGATGACTATCTGGTCTGTTGGTACCTTGAGTAGACCGGTACATGGATGAGCAGCCCTGTCGATAATAGGCCCAATGGCGATTGGCCCTGAGGATAATTGGCCCCATGTCTATGATAGCCCTGTGGAAGATTGGCCCCATGAATAATTGCACCTTGATTGAGACATACCGGTCTACTCATGGTACCAACAGACAAGCTAGTCATGTCATGGGCGGTAAGTCAGACTCTGCCTGACTTTCAGCTGAGGGTGGTTTTAGCGACAATGACGCTGACTTTTCTGAGTGTGTACTAATGTGCAGCCAAGCAAGACTGGGGTGAAGCAGGGTAGCTGACCCCTGTTTATACACTACCAAGTTAAGGTGGGTCAATATGAAGCCATTGCCATTCACTGCGCAGTTTTCTGCGCAGGTACATTCTATAGTTTGACCATAGATGATCACCAGTGGACCTTTGTGTCATATTGGAACAAGTTATATCAAATTGTCCTAAAAAGGTGTTGCCTGACCGGGGCGAGAACCATCAACCTTTGCATATGAAGGCATGCATTCTGCCACTGTGTTATGGAGTCTGTGGTGGTGGCTCTCATTCAGAAGTCATACATAACTAGCCCTTGGTATATTTCTATTTCCTTTCAACTTTTTTTTTCAATGGACAAAAACTTAGAAATATGCCCGGGACCATATGTTCAACAGGGATGCTCTAGAGAGAGAACATTAAAACCTATATCCTGAGAGAGTTATATAGATATTTAGCTACTTTTCAATACTATTTTATGTGCATATGTGGCAAAACAATATATACTGCTCTTATATGAAACACTGACTTAAGGCTTGAATATCTCAGAAAACAGCTCGGGACCCTCCCATTTCCTCAGCCTTGTTCGAAAGTGTATGCCATTATGGTCTTATGGTGAAAACCTGATGAAAATCTAGCTACTTTTACACCAAGGCATTGACCCACCTTAACACAGTGTAAGTGGGTTTGATGTTTATATGAAAATTTGGTCATCTCATCCCCTGATTTTATTGGGTGGAAAGAATGACAATAATTGTGTCCATATTCATTATACTTTGTTTGTGCAAATTGTTTGGGTTACGAAAGAAAGTTTAGGGCCTCTGTACCACTAGGCTTCCCCCTAGGGAGTGGCCATATTTGACAACAGTAGTGGTGGGCCGTCACGCAAATACACACACATGTATATGTATTAACCTTCGCTCCTATAGTGCAGGAGTCCACATATCCAACTCCTCTCCCACTCTCGTCAACTATTGTTAGGCTAAAAAAAAAAGAAGTTTATTCAGGTCACCTGACCGACCCTATCAAAACAGGGCCGACCCTACGTTTTTTTTATAAAGGCAATCTTGAAGAAATTTCCGTATTTTTACCCTTTTTATGTAAACTTAAGGGTCTACGGATAGGCTGGCCAGTGCTTTCATGGTAAAAAAAGAAGTTTTAAAAAAATGGAGTGATTTTTCTTGTTGACTCCCTCCCTACAGGGGAATAATTATTTTACCCCCCCCCCACCTTTACCCCGACCCAACCTACCCCTTACATGTTGTTCAAGAGTGACTGCTTCCATGACATCATACACAACATGATGTAACCTAACACTGTCTATTATGGGGTAGTGGTACAGTCAGATATATGCTGGTGGGAGGGGAGAGGGGGTAAGGCCAAGAAAAAAGGTATGTTTCAGGTAACATGCAAAGAAAATGTAGCGCCGGTAGCTCAAATTAAAAAAATATATATATAAACATTAAAGTACTAGCCAGCCTCTCCGAATTTACCAAATTGACCCCCAAAAAAAGGGTAAAAATACAAAAATTTATTCAAAAATGCATAAAAAAATACGTAGGGTCGGCCCTGTTTTGATAGGGTCGGTCGGGTGACCTGAAACAAACCTCTTTTTTTGGCCTAATGGTATAGTGTTTTATGAGCTCTGGCCCCACATTAGTACATGTGTGTATTATCTGTACACAGACATATAACACGGCCTCTAATACATGTATAATGACACGAGATAAAGGCTACATCAGGGCCACCAGACCATAAAGTGTGGGTGTGGTGGGGGGGGGGGGGTAGGCTGATGCTGTTACAGTGTAGGGGTGCTGACAAAAAAACACGTTATTTTACGTCAAAGTAACGTTTTACAACTTTATATGACGTTATGCCATTGTAACGGGGGCCTTAGAGAAACGTTATATGACGTTATATAGCGTTATAAAATGTGGGGCACTCCCTCAGAATTGCTTACAATGTGTGAAGATGATTTCAAGGGAAAGGGTATATGTTTTTGGTCCCTAAGGAAGAGCCTGTGAGGGTCCTTGAAAAAGGGTGCTTTTTAGGCAATTTTGGAGGAAAAGGGGAACATTTTTAAGGTATAAACCAGGGTTCGGTCAATGCTGATCTACCCACAATTTCTCTTAATCACTGTGGATTGTCCTTTTGAGTAAGGCATTAGTGATAATTATGTTGGTTTGCATCAGTCATTTTTGAATAGCACTTGGTCATGCCTGATCATGACCAATGTTCGTTTGACTAACCTAGGATTGCCTATACAGAATAAGGGCCAACATGTACATGTCTTCTCTAGCCCATTGCACTACCGACACTGTAAACTCTAATTTGATACCAAACATGCCCACACTTGTCCATTTTGTTTTCATTAAAGATTGTAACAACAACATCTTGGCACACACTCAAAAAGTAAACTTGTCTCCAGACTCTTCCAAGTGACTGTCATAAAATAAAAGAGTCAAAATCTTGTCTAAGTGACAAGGAAGTGGGTCTTCTAGTTGGAGATAGAAGACCCACTTGGCATGTGCCAGCCCAAACCCCGATATTTACCAGCTCCAGATTCTATTTGTGGGATGGTAACCTGATAAGTTAGACAACTTTTGACTTGTTTATTTTATGACAGTCATCTAGACGAGTCTGGACACAGGTTTACTTTTTCAGTGCACCAGCTGACAACTACACACAGTGACGAAACAGCGTCAAAAGGGAATCCAGGTTGCCTCCAGAATGACTCCCCTGTTTAGGGGAGTCCAGGTCGTCTAAGGGAGCCAAGGTGACTCTCTGGCTGACCTAAGGGAGTCACCTGGGGGAGGCATATGACCCGGTAACTATATGAATCCCACAGGTGACTCCCTCAGACCAACCAGAGAGTCACCTAGGCTCCCTTAGGCGACCTGGACTCCCCTAGAGAATGGAGTCATTCTGGAGGCAACCTGGACTCCCTTTTGACGCTGTTTCTTTTCTCTGTGATGTGTAAAAGGCCACCCCACCACTGGGTCACCGTTACACTTGCTTAATAATCTATAAGGCTCTATTATAGAAATAACAGTGTGATACACACGACAAAAAACGTCCTAATTGGCCATTACTCATGGGGCTCACAATAAGGCCTACATCACCCCCACATTAAGTATTCAGGGGGATTTGGGAATTGAATAATTTAGCCAGCAGTCCTGAATCTAGGATGGTCATGCTAGATGAAAAAGTACTTCAGTATGCTGGTTGGTTTGTACTCTGATAAACAAGGTAAAGTACCAAGGGAAATATATCAGAGATATGAGACTGTGTCTCATGAGATTGGGCCAATGTGATAGTCTTTGACTGGGTGCAATCTTTGACCCGGTGCCATCTTTGACCGGCTTGATAGAAAACAGTTTATCTAGGGCAGATGAAGATATAAATGGGCTACTAATTACAAAATTGAAGTGTGATAATGTCCATTAACTTTTTCAGCCCATTTGTGTCTTCATCTGTCCTAAATAAGGCTATCACATTGTCTCAATTTCATGAGACACACCCATAAAACATCAGGATGGGAGATACCACATTGAAATGGTTATGTCTTGGTTATTTCAACATATATTACATCCCCTAAAATATTGTACCAAGAATTAGTGTTATATACCACAGCGGGCACAGAGAACAAAGCATTCCATCCCTCTTGTATACTGCATACAGCTAGTGGTATAAATAATAAGCTGTAGAGGTATTCAGTGAAGGGATCCTTATATATTTCACGTACAGCTTGGTACTCGTCCTATAACTACCTCCTATTTTAGATCATTATCTACCAGTAGCGTTTATAGACTGCATGTTGATGTGATGCTTCATGCCATTTGTTGTCATGATGCATGGTGAGTTCGCAGGGCTACATTCATGTCAACCATACAGTGTTGATACACTCCTGAAGGGTGAGCATGATGCATAAAAGCAACCCTGTATTCAAGCATTAAGGCGACAAGGGACATGGTGTATTGGAGCACTTAAAGGGTTAAGAACAAGGCCCATAGTGTACATACACTGATAATACACACGAGGACTACCCCTTACGGTCCCCACCCCTGCACGTGCCTTCACAATGCCACTCCCGCTGCCACTCCTATCCCCTCTTCCTTAACCCTTTAAGGACGGATGTCGCTAAAAGATGACATTGGTCGTCATGACTCACCAATGCAGCCCTGGTGAGTAACTCGCCGGTGCTGCATTGGTGCATCATGCCGACCCTATGGGAGTATCTCAACTCTGTAGGGTCAGCATGATGCTTGAATATAGCACTGGCGAGTCACTCGCCAGGGCTGCATTCACGCATCATGACGACCAAGGCACTATGCCATCCTTGAAGGGTTAACCCTCTAAGGACAGCATAATGGCTCAATGCCTCAAGCACTAATGCGGTGCCAGCAAGGTACCCATCGGGACTGCATGATGCATACATGATACTGATTCTTCGGGGGTAGAGTCGGCATGATGCATTCATGCATCGTAGAGCAGGAATTCACTGGTGATGCATTCAGGATGATAAAATGGCATTATATGTTAATTAATACGTGTGATATCCTTAAAGGGTTGACCGCCCCCTACCCCCTGCTGCCTGCCTGACATCCTCAGTCCGACACTGGGTCCTTTATCATTGTGACAATAAACGTGATGTCTTCCAGTCTACTCACCCACCATTCTGCACCGAGAGATGGCACCACCCATCAAGGTCAATTACCTCTCTGTACGGATACGGCCATCTTTATCCACTAACGGATAATGTATGCTAATTCATGACGTTGGGATTGAGTCAAGACAAAGGACGTGTTTGGAGAGCGACGTTTATACTACAGATCACTCTCCCAGCAGAGCCATGCGACGTCAAAATGAGCTAGACTCTGCCTAGATTCCGCCACTTTTAGCGTCAGGGCGCTACACGTATGTACCACGTTACCATGGCAACCTACCCAGAAAACCTTATGAACATGGGCAGAGGCTAGCTCGGGACGTCGCATGCCTCTACTTGGAGAGTGTACTACAGATTTGAACCATACAGAGAGACTATTCTGATCACTCCTGCTGGCTTAGAATGTCCCCTACTCACATTGTATGCCCCCCCCCCCCCTCCAACACACACAGCCCTACACACTAACACTGGCACCCTGCTTTGCTTGCGTCTCTCGGCCAAATGCCCCGTATGCTTTGGACACATGGGCACACAATTCCCTTCCTCCTCCGATGCCCAACACCATCCATCCCTCCTACACTATATTTACATTGTTCGCTTGTGCGTGTGTGTGTGTGTGTTGGCTGGGCCTCGCTTTCTCCCTTCTTTCTCGCTATCTCTCTGTATATGCCTCTGTCTCTATCTGTTTCTCTTCCACTCCTCTATCTCTCTTAAAGTTGCATAATCACCGATCGTAGCACACTTACAACTTTAGCGCTGTTCTAGTTTACTATGTGGTTAAGTGTGCAGTGGTGAGAATGCCCCTTTATATCCTTCCCCTCCCTTCCTTCTCTCACTATATATACATAATGTATCACTCCTCTCTCATTTCTCTCTCCTTTTCTCTCTCTCTCTCTCCTTCTCCTTCTAATTCTATGTATTTTTCTCTCTTTAATATCTCCCTCTATCTGACTTCTTTCTCTCTGTATACCTCTCTGTCTCTTTGTCTCTATCTCTCTGCTACAAATATCTGTTTAACTCCCTGTCTCTGTCTAACTATCTGTCTGTCCTCTTACTCTATATACTCTGCGCCTGCATCTCTCCCGCCATGTGTCCGTCTCTTCCTCTGTCCCTCCCTATCCTCCTCGTCTGTCCCTGTGTGATTATGACGTCACATTCCTTACACCAGAGGGCGCCCTGTTATCTCGTACAATAACGCGAGATGTTGCTGACAGTGCTCTATTATCTCTAACAACAATAACGACAGCCACCTCTCCCCCACCACCCCCCCCCCCCCCATCCTCTATCAACACCTCCTCCTACCCCCCTACCCCCACCACCTTCTCCCTCTCCCCCCACCTACCCTGTTATACAGTACCCATGCACATCCTGCCATCCAGCCTCATGCTTTGCCTGCTTGGGGTCCTTGATGGGAGGGGGTCCCCATGTCCCATGTCGATTTTAGGAACTGTCCATGTCTCATGTCAATTTCTTTAATTTTTAATCCGCATGTCGCATGTGACTAGGCCTCATGTCCCATGTCGATTTTAAAAAATGCCCAAGTCACGATATCGAATTTAGGGGTCTAGAGCCATATGCTTTGCTTGTTTTTTTTTGTGTTCTCACGTCCACTTCACTGAAATCAATAGTTAACTCTCTTAAGAGAAGCGTACAGTTTTAATCTAAGGTATGCCCTTTAATGTCATGATGTGCGGATGTAACACTGTCAAAGAATTCATGACGACCCTACAGTGTTGATGATAACCTCCCAAAGGATCGGCATGATGCATCAATGCAGCCCTGATGAGCAAAATCGCCAGGGCTGTATTCATGCATCACAACGGCAAAAGGATAACCAATTAAAGCACTCCGCAGTCCTTAAATGGTTAAACACGGGTGCTATGTGATGTATATCTCAGTGGGTGTGTGTGTGGGGGGCGGGGGGGGGGGTCGACACGGAGGATATTCAATATCTTTGAAGGAATCGTGATGTACGTGATTTCACACAGACCGGCGTATCTGTTTATACTGCACACTGCCGCGTATACATGCCTCTATGCGATTTGTAAAGAAAGACGGCAGTGTTTAGTCGTCCCTGAGTCTGACAGTGTCTATGGAAGTCTATGGTCCCTCCTTTCCCCTTTGCCCTGCCCCCATGCCCAATTTTGTTATGCTACTTACATATGTGACACGATCTGGGAAAAAGGCCCTTTTCCCAGTACATGTCACATATAGGTCGATTATGAGTTTGTTTTGTTGTTGTGTGTGTATTTTTTTGTGTTTTTTTTTTTTTTTTGGGGGGGGGGGGGGGGTGTACCATATTAGAAACAGGGATAAGAAGGACTCAATCTCAAAATGACTTGAAATATTCAAAAGAAATCTCCTTGATAGAAGAAACAGAATAGAGCTCTATTCACAGAGGTAAATACAGACCTTCAATCAGTCTACACTGAAAAGGTAAACGGGCCTTGCCCCCCCCCCCCCAAAAAAAAAAAAAATGAAGAAAATAGGGGGAGGAGAAGAGAAGAAAAGAGGTAAAGAAAGAGAGAAGGGGACATTTTCCAAGTATCATGAGAAGGCACCATTTCAAGTCTATATCTTAAAATTTGCTGGGCCCCAAGAAAAACCTAGTATGGCCGCTGTGCGCGGTGCACATAGTAACAGTCAGTCACTCCAGGTTTGAGCCCCCCTCTAAAAAATCCTGGATCCGCCACTGGCCTCTCGTAGACCCCCTCCTCCCAACACACACACACACAGTAGGATATACCAATTATCCCAGCTCCCCCCCATACAGACTGAAGCCCACCATTAAGAAGGCAGAGTGGCTATAGCACTGGTCCTATGGCCCCACTATACAAAGCCATATCCTGATGGACAATACAGGGGGCCTATGGTAAATGATGGCCTGCCCGTCCGGGGACATACGTTAACAACTACAGGCCTGCCAACAGGATGCGTCACATGACACTGATTAGCCAATCAGCGCAGGTTAATGGCTGCTTGGTGGCCGACATCCCATAATAGTCCTGGGAGACTTGACCCCAGTGTAAGTCATTAGGTAGGGTAGCCAGGCCGCTGTATATGATTAGCGAGCAATATGAGGCACAAACAAGCGTGTTACGCAAGTCGTGAATACCCCCCGATTGGTGCAATGAGTCACCATTTTGTCTGGATCTTTGTTCGCATAAATGAGCAGTTTCCCTTGTTGTTATTTTAATTTGTTCTCTTTAGCTTCGACATCAAACCAGGGTGATAGCGAATAGAGCACAAGAGTCGCATATACCGCTGATTGTTGCAACCATGAAGCCGACATTTTGGATATCTTGTTCACATAAATGAGCAGTTTTATGTACATCTGCCCTAAATAAAGTGTTTTCCTCCATGCCAGTCATAGATTGCACCTGGTCATAGATTGCACTCGGTCATAGATTGCACCCAGTCATAGACGTTGACATTGGCCCAAACTCATGAGACATAGCCTCATGACATACAAATGTGTAGCGGAGTGGAGCCCTAAGTCGGTCTTTGCGAAAACCTTTTCACCCCACAGGACATGACAGGTCCTGCACATTCTCAATGTTGCAGGACCGACTACACATCTGAAGGACTGGATAGCTACATTTATAATGATTCATACATTTGAAGTATAGAATGGAATCGTCCAGTAAAAAAGACATTATATTTGTTATCATTTAATATGGCCAAATCAGGATAGGTCTATACATAGATTTGCACAGTATAATTATTGACAAACACATATTACAGCTTTACAGACCCTATTAAATTATTTTAGTTCTGAGAAACCCAACATGTGACTGGATATTCAGTCCTGCTAGAGTTGTACATCTCTTGGACTGGTGGCAATTTAGGTAGACATTGCCACTGTCCTGCACGTTTTCGCAAAGACTGGCAAGTCATCACAAATGCCCAAGCTTAATGCAACAGACCACCATTTTGGAACCACTTAGAGGTATTGAATTTGTACTTAAATGACCAGCTTGTTCTTATTTCTCATTCGTCAATATATGCTTTGATCGCCCGTTTTGATGTTACATGTATAGCTAATTTCAACACTGTTTACCAAATGACAAAAAAAAAGATTTTACTGGAAGAAAACCGTGTCTATAATTGTACTTAGGCCTAGATAATAATAGAGTAATGGGAAGGCTGCTCAGCTATGGTAAGATGCTCACAATATTATAACCACAACGCACAATCTGACTATGATTAAATTCACCCGTAGCCAGCTTTATTTATCAGTTTAAGGGCCCCATAGTGCTTTAATATGCTGTGCCCTTTGTCTTCATAATGCATGGATGCAGCCTCGTCAAATACCTCACTGATGCTACATTTTCACATCCTCATGACAACCCCTTGGGATTGTATCATCCCTGTATGATCAGTATGATGCATGAATGTATCCCTGGCAAGTGTGCATATATGCATCATGGGAACCAAAGAGGATAATGGCACATTAAAGTGCTTTGCGACCCGTAAAGGGTTAATTCGCTGAATGTCAACTCTGTCGCGTGTGATCTTTGAACCGCAAACGGAGGCCTTCCCGGATTTCAGGGATTCTGACATTTCCATCCCTGTCCGCGCAGCATGAAAAGTGATGCCACGGTCCTAAAAAACAGCCGCGGGGCCCCAGGATAAAAATGAAGTTTACAAAGTGAAGGAATTTTATCTCCCATTGGCAGGTGGGAGGGTGGGGGCTGGGATTTTATGCACCATGTATTTGTATTAGTTCTTTAAAGGATGGTATCATGCCTTAATGCACCATACCCTTTGTGTCATGATACACAGATGCAGCATTGGTGGCGCTGCATGAATGCATCATGTCGACCCTTTGGAGGGAGTGTATCAACCCCACCGGCATGATGCTTGAATGCAGAACTGGCAAGCTGCTCACAGGGGCTTCATTCATGCATCAGGACGACCAAGGGAACACTGGATTAAAACTTTTACGGTCCTTAAAGGCTTAGTCCCCAGGCCAAGAAAATAAAAACGACCCATAAATTGTGTGTTTCAGGAAACAATGTCATGGTAAAATAAAAGTTTCTTCCTTTTACTTTCAAAGAAAGGCAGGTCATTGCTCAGGCTTTAAAAATGGTTAATAACATGTGTCAGCAAGATGCATCAATGCAGCGCTGGTGAGCAACTCAAAAGCGGCACATCGGTGGATCAAAATGACCCTACAGGGTCTGTGGCATGATGCATGAATGCAGGTCTGTAGCATGATGCATGAATGCAGCCTTGGGTACCAACTCTTAGAGTTGCCGAAATGACGCCGGCACGCCGGCTTTCGCCGGCGTAGAATCTTAATGGCCGGCGTCGGGCATTAGGACGCAGACCACAATGGCCTGCCATATTCTAAGCTTTCTAATGGTGAAAGAATTTTTCAAATCGGCCAATTAGAAGCGAAGATAGGGCTATATTCATAATATAGTTTTATATTAAATCCTTTTAAAATGTCTTGCATAGTATAAAACAAGTTAGATCTATAATGAAGTTTATGAAGGTCCTTGACAAAATTCATGGCCTGCGTATGAAGGAAATGGCCTGCGTAAGATGCCAAGACGCAGGCCACCTTGGCCTGCGTTGAAAATTTTTCATTTCGGCAACACTGACTCTGCTGCTTTGATGTACCATGACACAGTGCATTAAAGCACTTGAAGGAGTATGACCTGATGAGTTGAAACACAATAGTGTCGGCTTAGGGCTACAGGTAACTGAAGACGGCTGTGGTGGGTGCTGTAGGCATGACCAACCCTTAAAAGGGAGGATATCCCATGTGTTGGACAAAAGAATTAATTTCCCTAAAAATGTGTGAGAATGTTCACAATTAATATACATTGTATTTGACTTCCTATCTGTTCCATTCCCCCCTAGTTCTCTTCAATTTTGCTCTAATTAGATTTTATTGCCCAATATATGGTCATTTTGGAATAAAAGCATGCACGCTATTATCTCCCCCCCCCTTGAAAATACACTAGAAAAGGGCATGGTTGGGGGACATTGGATCCCTTTGTGACCTATTAACACCCATTGATGACATTTAATTGACCTCTATTCTCTAAATGATAAAATATTATCATACTTTTAAAGTGTCAGGGTCAAGACTCAGGAAAAATACCGAAAACCTTGGGCATAATGCATTAGATCACGGTGCGGCTCTTAACAGGTGAAACATTATGGCCTGGGATAAAAACAAGAACAGTGTTCTCTTTTTGGTGTCATTTTTTGGTGTTGGCTAAATAGTGTGAACACTGCTTTTGGCCATGAGAAATTGGCCTATGGAATATTAGGTGAGTAAACCGAAGGGATAGAGATGTTTTAATTCAACAGCGTTCCAGTGTGAGTTCAATATTAATTCATTAACGCTAATATCTGCCCCAATTCCCATTCCACAACGAGAAGTGGCCTTATGAAGCCACAATTCTCTCAGCACATTTGATGCCATGTTTAGTCGCCGAATGCTAAAGTATGTCATTCACACCACAGTTGCCTGAGAGAACAAGAGAAATGGCCTGACTGTATAACTAACATAGGTTTATGTGGATGTGGTTCACTAAGTACCCTTTCTTACCGGTACTGTGAGTGTAAGTCAGATTTGATACGAGCGAGTAGCTGCATAAGTGTTATAAGCTTTGGACAATGGTTAGCACCTTGGACGAATATAGCCATCTTTAGACACCGGTGTGAGTATTCCTCAGTCAGGCTCTCTCTCAGAGTTATCTTGCCTTCACATTTATATATTCTTTGGCTCCCTATTCCATCAATCTCTCAGTCACTATAGTGCCTAAACCAAGTCATTTTTGTTGGCTCCCTATACAACCAACCAAGATTAATTCATATTGTCGGGTTGGTCAGTACTGACCAACTCACCTTAGTCTTTCCATTTTAGGCAAAGTCCTTTTGAGTAAGGCATTAGTCATATATTGTTTTGCCTCAGTCATTCTTGAATAGCAATTGGTAATGCCTGACCCATGTCCCTATGATCAACCTGGGATAGCCACTACAGACTAAGGGCCAGGGCTTTTAGATTATCTGTGCAGTATCATTTTCTTTATTATGAATATGAACTCAAAACCAAGGATTGCTAGGAACTGGTAGTCCAGTTTGCAGCCCTGGAAGTGTTATCAAGCAAATCCAGGCCTCGATGAGCTCCACAAATAATGAGTAGCGCAGTGTTTAAGTTCAAGACGATCTTTAAGGTCACATGACCATCAGCTGGGGATGTTCCCAGGCCTGCCCTGGGACTATTAAGTGTCTGGAAGACGTCCTAAATGCTCCATGTTGACAGTGCTTTTGGTAGAAGAAATAATTCATAATGTAAAATGTATGGGTGATAATAGGGATAGTTTAATACAGATTTCAAATTGGTTAAACGCAATGAATATAAAAACGAGGAATCGAAATGGTCTGATTTAGGCCCTGTGATTGAGGTCCTGTGTAGAGAGTTATCTGTGATTGAAATATTAGAATTTGGCAAAATTCAGGAAATAGGAAAAGTTATTATTCAGTTTACAGTTGTGGCTGTCTAAACAATACAAAAGCGGTTAAGGTTTCTTTTCCACTGAGCGATAATAGAGTGATTCCAAGGCAACTGACCAGGATCCTTTGCCAGTTTCCTATCCCAACAGCCACAGGGCAGCCCCCAAAATGCAGGATAACTTTTAGGAATTAGTCAAATCACTGACTCACTAGCAAAATTATGGCCATGTGAGGGCCCGCGTGCAGTCTAATTGTCCCCCCTGCAGAGCTCGCTCAGTGGTTTGCAGCAACACCAGTATTACATTCCGGCGGGTGGGAAAAAGGTCGGCTGGGCTTTCTTAGAGCGGGTTTGGGTGTTCAAACTTCAAAAGGCTGCTATTTCGTGCCACGCACGTAATAAGGGTCCATAATGGGAGCCAGCGGCGCTCGGCCTCACCGACTTAAACGTCTTAAACGCACAGGAAATGATTGGCTGCGGGGCAGTCGCCGCAGATCAGAGCGTGGTGCCTGCTGATTGGTTCATTTATGCCCGACGATGGCCGTAAGCAGCTACCTGATTGGACGAAACCGGGCAAGACGCCGATGGTGGAGTTCTTTTAGCCTGAGCTGGACCGGATGATACCTAGCAGGGAATTATGGGTAAAGGAAGCATGGGGACCATAATCAGTGATTATACGCCCTCGCCCTGAGCAGTGTGGGAGGTGAACCTGGAAGGAGATGCAACAACAGGCGCTCATCACTGACCAAATGATGCCAAAATATAGTAAACCTTCACACTTTAAAGGCCAAGATCTTTTTGCGGGTCCAATGCGAGTCGAATGGACGAGGCTAGGTACTCAAGCCTGTTATACTGTGGGTTTATCCCTTTAAGGACGACATGATACCTTAATGCATCATGCCCTTGGTCGTCATGGTGCATAAATGCAGCCCTGGCGAGTAACTCGCCAGAACTGCATTTAAGCATCATGCCAACCCTATGGGGTTCGAGCACTCCCGAAGGGTCGGAATGATGCACCAATGTAGCTGCATTGGTGCATCATGACGACAAATGTCATCTTTTACCGACATGTGTCCTTTAAGGGTTAAGGGCCAAATCATGCTGCAGGCTTGTTTAGGTCACTCATTAACAAATTATATGAAATTATATGCACCTATAATGGTTACCATTGTGAATGCTTCATTTAAGATTTATACATTCTAGTTGAGTCTGGGTTAAAACCAAATTACCACCTTTAGATCTATTGCTTCCTTCTCAATATATTCTCTGGAGCAGGCCCATACATATAGGAATAGTACCAGGCAATGGTACTGAAGGTTCCTTGCCCTATGATAGAGCTCAAGGTTAAAATAGGTTACCGATCCATACTGGGGTCGGCTAGGGGATGAACGGTCAGATGTCACGCGCTCAAGTCGTCCGCTATCATGCGCTCGTGTCATCTATCAAGCATCTTGATAAGCCCCCCGAAAAGAAAAGTAGTGTAGGCGGGGCTGGATCGGGTCAGCCTTAGATATCGGTGTAATATAAAACTAGTGCAAAATCTTAGCTAATGGCTCACTGATTTTTACTTAAAGGAATTTCAAATTTGGAAAATTGTGAATTTGAACTTTTCACAATTCAAACATGGGATTTTTTCACAATTCAAAAATGGGAATTTTTCAAAATTCAAAAATGGGATTTTTTTCCAGTCTATGTTTTTTCTCTAGCTAATGTAAGTCGTATAACCTGAAAGGCACTTTCTATTTTTTTGGTGTATTTGTCTGTTTGTGTGTGTGGGGGGGGGGGGGGGGGGCTGACAGTGATATTATAACACCTCTTCCACACACCCTTACCCCAGCCCCCTCTGCAGAACTACCAGGGGTGGTATCTGGGTGGGATGGATGCCCTTGGTGGTATAGATAACACACCTGCTGCTCCCAATGATACAGCCAGTAAACAATACTTAACCCTTTAAAGACACATTACCACCTAAACCAACCCAAAAATCAAGTTATGAAATAAACCTAAAATAGACTTCCATTCATCATTTCCTTATCAACTGACAGGCCCTTTATCATAGGAGAGCCATTGGTTATGAAATCTTGATGAAATACTGAATAGTAGACCTATGAATTCACTGTGAGAGCATATATGTGTTTTGATTGTTCATGATGCACCCTTTTTTACATTTTTGCTGGCTGCCAGTTATATATTATATTGCACCATATTATTATGGTCATATTTACCGATTGAGCAGACTCCAAATCCCTCATATAGACTCACTGGCACTTGGTATATGGAAACATAATGAAAATAAAAATCACCCAAAATTAGCTGGTAATGTAAGTTTAAGGGCTGTAGAGTGTTTAATCTGATATGCCATTTGTTACTGACATTACAGTCTTTGCGAAAACTTTTTCATCCCACAGGACATTCGGTCCTGCAAATTTTCAATGTTGCAGGACCAGCTACAGTTTTGGAGGACCGGATAGATACACAGTGTTGCCGAAATAACGCCGGCACGCCGGCTTTTGCCGGCGTAGAATCGTAATGGCCGGCGTAGGGCCTTAGGACGCAGGCCATGATGGCCTGCCATGATCTCAGCTTCTTAATGGTGAAAGAATTTTTCAAATCGGCCAAGTAGAAGCGAAGATAGGGCCATCTTTGTAAAATTGAGTATTTTTTCAATTTCTTTTAAGTTTTTGCATAGTATAAAACAAGTTTTGATGAAGTTTATGGAGATATCTTGAAATTTGAAAATATGGCCTGCGTGAGAATGAAATGGCCTGCGTAAGATGCCAAGACGCAGGCCACCTTGGCCTGCGTTGCGAAAAAGTTTTCGGCAACACTGGATACATATCTGCCAATTTATGCATTTTAGATATAAAATAGTAATGTACACTCAAAATACATTATATTTTAGTCATTTATGGCCAAATCAGGATAAATATATGGTTATACACCGTATATATTGACACACATATTTCAGCTTTAGAAGACCAAATGAATTCTTCTGGTTCAAAAAAGCCCAACATGTGACTGGACATTCGGTCCTGCTACACTTGTGAATCTGCTGGACCAGTGGCATTTATGAGGACATTGCCACTGTCCTGCATGTTTTTGCAAAGACTGAATGACATTGCACCGAGCACCATACAGCCGGTAAATGCTACCTAAACTTGACAGTCCTATGAGTCCGGTTTTCCTATCAGGGCCCATGTTTTAGTGGGCCGATCTATTTCTGTTGTTGTTTGTTGTTAATTTTGAATAAAAAACAAATCAGGCCCCAATCAAGCTGTAAATGGTAATTCCACAACAAGGAATTACATGCTATTGTTGGCTGACATCAGATTGCTCAAATTAAAGCAATGATATCAATTGAGCTTGATTTTATTGGACCAATTTCTTTTCATCCCTAATTTTCAGTGTTCGCAGGAAATATGTTTAGCCTCAGTTGTTAACCAGCATTGCGGCAGTGTAAATTGCCTTTAGTAGGTCAACAAAGGCCAGAGGGCGGGCGAGGTGGGTTCTGAGGAATCCTGTGAAATTGAATTCTGGAATACTCATTGTATGACATGACTTAATGACATCTGAGTTAATTTGCAGAAGTTTGACCTCAAATAGAATCTAGGCTTAGAATGTAAGCCTTTAGGGGGAGGGGGAGAGCCTGCCATCTCATCCATTAGCCCATTAAGGACAGCATCATGTTCTAAGATTTAGATTCATTCGTCTACAAACTGCATCAATGCAGTGCCATGACAATCGACACTGCGACACAGCCCTCTTTCTAAAAATCGACACTGCGACACAGCCCTCTTTCTAAAAATCGACACTGCGAAACAGTCAAAAATGTGGTTACCCATGTAGCACTAGTCTCCTTTCTTTTAATACCACACATATATATATATATATATATATATATATATACATATATATATACATATATATATACATATATATATACATATATATATATATATACATATATATATATATATATTCGCGTAATGTTACCCATGGCTCTGACCCATATATCCACGCTAACTCGCTAGATGATAAGGATGCTCAGCGGCATGTGTAGCACATAATATAGCCCTGTTATCCACATTCCTAGATCCAGGCCCTTCCTCACTCTCCCCGCGGCAGCCCTCTGGCCCCAGAACCAGCATAATCAAGATGTAAGGCTGCGGGTTGCGTCGGCCATGTTTGTCCGAGCTCTGTATTGGGACGAGGCGGGACTGCGCTACTCCTATATGTGCAGCAATTGGGTTACGGGGGCTCCGCAGGGAGGTCTGAATTAATAATCAACCAATAGAAAAAGCCATTCAGTGCGAGGCTGCTTGCTGCGGTCCTACACTCCTCACTGAATATCCCTCCCTCTGCGCTTAACCCTATACGGGGTGCATGATGCTTTAATGTGTTAGGACCGTTGTCGGCATGATGCATAAATGCAGCTCTGATGAGCAGTGACTCGCGAGGGCTGCATTTATGCATCAGCCAATTCCTCAGGTGGATTTCAACCCTGTACAGTCAGCATGATGCTTGGGTGCAGCACTGGGATTCGACTCGCTAGGGATGCATTCATGCATCATATAATGACAAAGGACATTGAGGCATTACGTCGCCCGTAAAGGGTTAGTCGTATAGAGACATGATTGGCCCAAAGATGATAAAAAGCGATCTCAAGGTGCTTTTAAGGGGTGAGAGACCGATGTCCGGGTTTAGTGTTAGGATGTGTGTGGCAACGGTGAATATTTAATCAAATGGATATCCATTCTCCGCGCTCTGTCCAGATATCGTTCAGGCCTCGCGTCTCATGAACCGAGGTGGGATAACAGTCTATATTGTGTGCAAGCCGGTATTAGAAATGTTTTCATGAAGGATATTTCATATTAATAACCAACACAATGGCTTGTGTTTTCTATCAAGGACCCTTCTATAGGGAACACCTCAAATGTGTCTTGCTATGTTGTGGTAGTACCACACGGGCGGGATAAAATCATGTTTGCAAGCTGGCAAGAGGTAGTACAAAGGAGAATAATATTCATGGCAACAAATCAAGCACAGATTATACTGAAGCAATGTAAATCCCAGAGGGTAAATATAGGTTGCAATAAACAAAATCTCAGAATGTCTTTATATATTTGTCCTTATCTAGTTGTCTGATTTTCTCATTTTGTATTCAGAGAGTCAGCCTAGGTCATTAAAATTCCCTTTTTTCCCAAAATACACCTCGACCCCAAGAGCCCACCTTATGAATGTCCATCAGGAATGATTTTGGAGACAGGTCTGACTCTGAGAAAAGAGTCAGGCTGACTGACTCCCTCACTCCTTGTACGGCATATTGCCCATGTTAACCGTTGCTCCCAGATGACAACGACAAGAAAAACAGATACTGGGTAAACTCTGGAATATACAGATATATGAGTAGGGTGTTCCATCGAAAATTTATTAATGTGTCTATAATTGATGTCTATGGCCAAGCTACTAGTGAAGATATACATTAATGCAATACACAAATCAGAATTAGGATAACTTTAATGGGAAATGCTTGACAACTGTTGAAAGTTGGAAAGGTTGCTGATATTTCACCCCTGCTAGTCTATACATAGCCTATGACCCAGATGGCACCTATGGAGTAAAGCCCTACTGCTGCATGTAGCATAGGGAGTAATCACCCCGTGTGCAGCCACACACTATAAAGCAGGGAAATGCATGAACTTCACCTAGCTATAATTCAATAAGTATATGTATTAGACATTAAATTATTTTACCAAAATAATATATAATTCAATGACATTTGGTAGTGATGTCTCTATTTTGGGTGCTATGTGGATGTAATTACATTACCATAGCATTCATTAGGCTCAAATTCCGCAAGAGGTGTGAAGAAATTTGAGTGATTTCATTATTCTAGCCTACTTTTGAATGTTTGAAGTCTCTAGTTCCTACTGTACACTTTTCAACAAATTGATTTATCATTGTTAAATCTTGATTTATATTTTATTTCTTGTCATAATCAACCAAACTACTTACACCACAAAAAGTGTACAGTATCTGAAATATGGCCCAATATGTATAGAATATCATGATCCTTTGTAGTCTATTGGGGGATACATAGATACCTGCGGATTTGCCATAGACTGAGGTGATATATTACTCCCCTACTGCAGATACAGGTGCCATGGGCGGCCTACTCACCCAGTGTTACTCTGCGGAGAGGCCCTAGGCGTCTTGGATGTAACACCCTAATATGAGGCCAAAAAAGAGGTTTGTTTCAGGTCACCCGACCGAGCCTCTTTTTTTTTACCCTTTTTGGGTCAAACTTTAGGGTTTTCTTTCCATGTTACCTGAAACATACCTTCTTATTTTTGGCCTAATATGGTGATATCGCCCATTCTCTGACTTACACATATGGGCTATGTAATGTAAACTATATTATACTCCATGCAGAAAAGTTCCCAAGGAAACAAAATTCCAGAATGCTGTGAACTCATGCTTTAATAGCAAAATGCACAATTACTAGACGCATCTACTCAACTATTGCACTGATATGTCTACACGTTTCCCTGACTGCATAGGGTAGATTCACCTAGAGTCGGACACATACCTTGAGACGGACATTCGATTTTGTGGTTAATCAAGCATATTATGCTCTTTATTTGTGAATGATGGTGAAGTGTCATTCTTTCCAGAAAACTAACACTAGAAGTTGTATTGTACATGAATAACCTCACATTGCACTCTCCATGCATCCCAGGGTATGTGTCCGATTCATGGTGAATCTATCCTATATGAAACTGACGGACATTATTTCTATCTTTCTGGGTGATTTCAGCCTCCCAGACAATGTTTAAGGTGTCACCCAGCTTAACATTGGCGTTTGAGACTAACGCTATTAAGTCTCGACACTGAGAGAGCTTAGTTCATGAGTGAATGCTAATATGTGAGACAAACTAAACCTAAACGAATTGCTCTGCTAATTTAGAAATAATCAATTTACCAGCTCAATTCTGCTCGCAAATTCCATCACCAGCGTAACAACCGACTGCTAGCTCTCGCCGAAGTTAATGAATAAGGTAAATAATGGGATTTCCAAATCAAACGGATTATTTTTCTAAGACCATTACTATGGCTTCTGTAAGACACTTATATATTATTACATATAGGTCCTCTGTGTAGTATATCATACAGTTTATATGTTTAAGGTCTTAGTGGAGCTTTAGCAGCAGTGTGTGCTGCAAGGGTTAAGGTAAATGCCCTGGGGGACAGAGAAGGTAATTCATTCCTCTATTAGTCTGGTAAAAAGGACCAAACCTGATTGTCCTCTAGGCTGCCGACAAGGTTGGCGTCCTGCCCAACCAGCTCCCTCCTCCCTCACCACACCCCTGTCTGTCTCTGCCTCCCGCCTCCCTCACCACACCCCCTGTCTGTCTCTGCCTCCCTCCTCCCTCACCACATCCCCTGTCTGTATCTGCCTCCCTCCTCCCTCACCACACCCCCTGTCTGTCTCTGCCTCCCTCCTCCCTCACCACACCCCCTGTCTGCCTCCCTCCTCCCTCACCACACCCCTGTCTGTCTCTGCCTCCCTCCTCCCTCACCACACCCCTGTCTGTCTCTGCCTCCCTCCTCCCTCACCACACCCCTGTCTGTCTCTGCCTACCTCACCACACCCCTGTCTGTCTCTGCCTCCCTCCTCCCTCACCACACCCCCTGTCTGTCCCTGCCTCCCTCACCACACCCCCTGTCTGTCTCTGCCTCCCTCACCACACCCCCTGTCTGTCTCTGCCTCCCTCCTCCCTCACCACACTCCCTGTCTGACTCTGCCTCCCTCCTCCCTCACCACACCCCTGTCTGTCTCTGCCTCCCTCACCACACCCCCTGTCTGTCTCTGCCTCCCTCCTCCCTCACCACACTCCCTGTCTGACTCTGCCTCCCTCCTCCCTCACCAGACCCCCTGTCTGTCCCTGCCTCCCTCACCACACCCCCTGTCTGTCTCTGCCTCCCTCCTCCCTCACAACACCCCTGTCTGTCCCTGCCTCCCTCACCACACCCCCTGTCTGTCTCTGCCTCCCCCACCACACCCCCTGTCTGTCTCTGCCTCCCTCCTCCCTCACCACACTCCCTGTCTGACTCTGCCTCCCTCCTCCCTCACCACACCCCCTGTCTGTCTCTGCCTCCCTCACCACACCCCCTGTCTGTCTCTGCCTTCCTCCTCCCTCACCACAACCCCTGTCTGTCTCTGCCTCCCTCCTCCCTCACCACACCCCCTGTCTGTCTCTGCCTCCCTCACCACACCCCTTGTCTGTCTCTGCCTCCCTCACCACACCCCCTGTCTGTCTCTGCCTCCCTCCTCCCTCACCACACCCCCTGTCTGTCTCTGCCTCCCTCCTCCCTCACCACACCCCCTGTCTGTCTCTGCCTCCCTCCTCCCTCACCACACCCCTGTCTGTCTCTGCCTCCCTCCTCCCTCACCACACCCCCTGTCTGTCTCTGCCTCCCTCCTCCCTCACCACACCCCCTGTCTGTCTCTGCCTCCCTCCTCCCTCACCACACCCCCTGTCTGTCTCTGCCTCCCTCACCACACCCCCTGTCTGTCTCTGCCTCCCTCCTCCCTCACCACACCCCCTGTCTGTCTCTGCCTCCCTCCTCCCTCACCACACCCCCTGTCTGTCTCTGCCCCCCTCCTCCCTCACCACACCCCCTGTCTGTCTCTGCCTCCCTCACCACACCCCCTGTCTGTCTCTGCCTCCCTCACCACACCCCCTGTCTGTCTCTGCCTTCCTCCTCCCTCACCACAACCCCTGTCTGTCTGCCTCCCTCACCACACCCCCTGTCTGTCTGCCTCCCTCACCACACCCCCTGTCTGTCTCTGCCTCCCTCACCACACCCCCTGTCTGTCTCTGCCTCCCTCACCACACCCCCTGTCTGTCTCTGCCTCCCTCCTCCCTCACCACACCCCCTGTCTGTCTGCCTCCCTCACCACACCCCCTCTCTGCCTCCCTCCTCCCTCACCACACCCCCTGTCTGTCTCTGCCTCCCTCACCACACCCCCTGTCTGTCTCTGCCTCCCTCACCACACCCCCTGTCTGTCTCTGCCTCCCTCCTCCCTCACCACACCCCCTGTCTATCCCTCCTGCCTCACCAAACTCCCTGTCTGTCTCGTTCTCCTCCCTCTCTGCAATACATTGCCGCATTGGCAATTATATATCAATGATCATCATCAACATAAATCGGATGTCAATGACATCCCTAGAGCCTACCTCACTCACCGCACTACCTTGCTATCTCTGCTTTTCTCCTACATACACACATTTCATATACCTGTTCATTTTCCTATTTTGATTATTCGCCTGCATGTCATTTAATACAGCCTTAGTAAATTGGTCATTGTTCCTACCTTGTAGATATATGACACATGATTGTTGGGGACAGTCCCATTTACCTGTACAATGGCTACCATTGATTATACTTCACCTGGTTTTCTCTGCTATTGTACTTTTTCTGGGTTAATTTCCTGGTCTGCTTAAATTACCGGTCTAGTTTGGGGGGTTCATACGAGTCCAGGCCAGAATTCGTTATTTTATCATCCCAATGATACAGCATAGTATAGCTGGACAAATCGATAATGAATGGGGAATAAGCTAGAAAACCTGCTTAGATAATGTAGTATTTGGTACTGAACCCCTGCTGAAATAAATAGCACCCCTCTTTAGTGAAAGAAAAGGCTGCGCATAAATTTCAGTCCCCCCCCCCCCTACATTTACATGTAGTGGGGCAGATTTAGTCATAATTCAGGGGTAATCGTTCAAATTGTCTCAGAAGAGAAATCATCATAATGGTCTTTCTGTCTATTTTGAATGGTGGTACTTTGTAGACATAACCATTAGGACTGCTTACTCTTGTCGGGGGGTGGGGGGGGGAGGGGGGGGCCTGAGCTGATTTTCCACCCCGAGGGAGCAGCAAACCACCTGGTGGCCAATGTTGGAACCACATGTCAGCCCCCTCAGTGAAGATGGATGGTGGGGGGGGGGGGGGGACATGGAAGAATAGGAATACCCTTTAGTGTCATGATACATTAATGCAGCCCTGGTGGGTAACTAACCAATGCTGCATTCATGCATCATGCCGACCCCATGGGTTGATGCACTTGCGAAGGAGCTGCATGATGCACCAATGCAGTTATTCCCAGGCATTGCGGTGGTTCATCAAAGACAAATGAAGCCTTGGATTGAGGCACCTTATTGTCCTTAAAGGGTTAATTTGTGATAATGGAATGAGTCACTTAGATATATTACAAATTATAGTATACAAGTGATATAATTATCTAGTATTACTAAAATCATTGAGTAGAGGTTAAATTGTTTTGTCAAAGGTCGCTGACTTTCTCACACCAATTATAGTAGGAGGTGGGCTTTGGCTGTAGTAGTCTACTGTGAACTCAACTAAGGGGGAAAAAAGGTGTTTCAGGCAACATGAGAAGAAAATGTAGGGTCGGTAGGTCAGATTTTTTTCCCCTTCTATTTTTTGTAGATATCGAAGTACTAGTCCACCTCTCTGAAGACCCTAAACTTGACCCAAAAAAGGGTAAAAATACGAAAATCTCTTCAAAATTGCATAAAAACGTAGGGTCGGCCCTGTTGTGATAGGGTCGGTCAGGAGACCTAAAACAACCCTTTTTTTGGGCCTAAACGTGAGTTTCAGCTCACTCAAACAGGTGCGTGGAGATTTTTAAAATAAAATGATTATTTCTCAGAGAGCTACTTAGTGTTCTAATTTTAAAGGTAAATCCCTACAATACCGAGCATTTCTTTCACTCATACCCCTCAGGACAAAATAAAGGTTTCTATAGTATATTATGAACAGATTTACCGACAATGTAATATTAAACGCACCTTTTTTCTCGTCACTCTATCCTTCCCACCCACTCCTCTGTACGGTTCCGTGAGAGACGGACATTAGCTGAGCCTTTAAAGGCCGCATAGTGCTTTAATGCAGTATATCCTTTATCACCAAGATACATGAATGCAGCCCCAGTATAAATGACTCACCAATGCTGCATTTAAGCATCATGCCGACCTTATGGGGATGATACAATCCATAAGGGTCGATGAATGCAGCCCTGGCAAGTATGTATACACTCACCAGGGCTGCATTTAACCATGTTTCATGACGACAACATGTATATCACATTAAAGCACTCTGCTGCCTTTAGAGGATTAGATGTGTAGGGGGTGTAGAGGTAATGATAGCGTTGTCTGACACGGGCTGCTGACCCTGCATGTTACACACCTGTACACACCTGTAGCTGATTACAACCTCTGTCCAGATGGGACCCTAATGGAGGGTGCTTCTGGGGGAACAATAGGTGTGCAGGCTATCAGGAATTCAACAACCAGTGCAAATACGACTACTCTACCTATATTTCCTATTCCTCGAAGGACATTTATATCTAGGCCGAAACCCAGGGTTATTTCTACTGAGACTCTCATAACCTCACAGCTGTGGTTTGTAATAGATAGACAATGGTTATGTGAGGCTAACTCAAAATGTAACTACTGTAGAGTGGCAGGCACCCTATAAGAGTTAGCCTCTCATAACCATAGTCTATCTATTACGTATTTACTATTCCTAAAATGATATTACTGTAGAGGGGTAAGACAAAGGATTCACACCTTCACCCTCAGAAAAGTAGGAGTCATTGTCGCTAAAACTACCCTCACCTGAGAGTCAGGAAGTGCCTGACCCTCAGGTGAGGGTGGTTTTAGCGACAATGAGTCTCACTTCTCTGCGTGTGTTGGTTGTATACGCCTGCACGTAACAGAGCTGTATTTATAATAAGTTGAGTAAATGATCAAATAATCTGTGGAAGAGACTTGTCGCCAGAGTAAAACAGTTTTCAAAAGCTAAACAATGGCCCTACCGTTCTGTGAATGTGCCGACAACAGCTGAATGGCGTACCTACCTGAAAAGGTAAAGACAAAGTGACATTAGAAATACATCAAAACAGATGTACATTGTAATAATTTCCATCTACAAACTTCTAACGGGACGGATCATTCAGGGATGAAAAGTATTATAATGGGGCTGGACCCCTAAAATCGACAGGTCGACATGGCCTTTTCTTAAAATCGACAGGCGACATATGGGGCTTAGTGACAAATGCCAGGAGAAATTAAAAGATATTGACAAGGGGCATAGCCTTTACTTAAAATCGAGAGGGGTCATGGAGCCTAGTGATAAATGACAGGAGAAATATAAAGATACTGACAAATGACATGAGCATTGCTTAAAATCGACAGGCGACATGGGGGCACATGGGGACTCCCCATCTAGACCCCCATTATAGGTTAGACTTAATTTAGCGACTATACATATATGTATGTGGTGTTTAAAATCAATATTAAAGATGGAACACAAATGTCCCATGGATTCATATTCATCGGTGCATCATCAGATTGGCATGATGCATGAATGCAGCTTGCCGGTGCTTCATTTATGCATCATGACGACCAAATGACACAGCACCTTAATGGATTAGAGCTAAATAATTACATTATGCTGATATAGATCCAGGGGACTGCCCCACTATGTAGTAGTTATAGGACGTGTACCAATCTATACGCGAAATACAGTGAAGGACCCCTACAGACTGGTACTAGTTATATAAGGCCGAAATATAAAGGTGTGTTTCAGGTTACATGGTCTGAAAATCTAGGGTAGGTAGGTCGGATTTTTTTTTTTTTTACTGAAGCCTGAAAAGTACCCAGAAATCGACTCACGAACTACAATGCTGACTCGCCGACGACCGCCTCGAATCGTGAACTGTCAGATCGACCCTTAAATAGCCCCAAAATGACCCAAAATATAAATATTTTTTTTCACAATTGCATAAAAATCTCTAGGTTCGGCCCTTTTTTGCTAGGTAGGGTCGGGTAACCTGAAACACACCTTTTTTTTTATTTGGCCTAACTACTTTATGCCACTAGCTGTATGCAGTATACAAGAGGTGTGAAATGCTTTGTTCTCCGTGCCCGCTGTGGTATAAATGACATGTCTAGGGGCTTCTGATAAAATAACCAGAGTCATGGTTTACCGTTTAGTTCCAAGTACCGTCTTCAATCCGGCGCATGGATGACACCATATATCATCATAACCCTTTAACGACTGCATAGTGCTTTAATGCATTACACCCTCTATCGTCATGATGCTTGAATGCAGCGCTGGTGACTGACTCACCAGTACTGGATTAAACTTCAAGCATCATGCCGACCCCTATGGAGATGACATATTTTCGAGGGTCGGCATGATGCATTAATGCAGCCCTGGTGAGTCGCCGCCTAAACAGGACTGCACCGATGCATCATTACAAAGAAGGGCATGCTACATTAAAGCATGATAAATGTAATCGTTTAGCAACATGCCATCCTTAAAGGGTTACAGGGATGAACAGCCCCCTCTTATCTATCAGATCATAAACCTACTACTGCTGATGGAAACGCTATACATTAATACAGGGACTTATACAAAATAGGGACTCCATACATTAATTATAGGCACCATTTCATCACCATTTAGTATGAGAAAGCACATAAATAATATTTAGCTATCCATTTATGTCAATTTCCTCTAGGTATTAGGGAGTTTTTGAGAGAACTAATTGAGCTTAATGCACTGTAAATTATTAGTGGAGTAATCCATAACCATTTCAGGACAGGGTGATACAGCAAAGCTTCTGTATATTTGTTGGCATGATGCACCAGCGATGTGCCAGCGAGTAACTAACTGATACTGCATTGGCGCATCAGACTGGCTCTTGTGTGATGCATTAATGCAGCACTGGCGAGTTACTCACCAAGACTGCATTCATGCATCATACCGACCAGAGGGCAGGGTATATTAAAGCAATATGCTGGCCTTAAATGGTTTAAACCCACTCCCATGGAGTGACTAGTAATAATTAGGTCCAATCAATGAAACCAGATGCCTCGTTGACCTACTTTTTAGGGTTCTGGTATATGTTGGCATGTGTAACATGCATGCATGTCGACTAAATATTTTAAATTAATTCTTGACTGTAACTTTAAATTGTGTGTCATTACTCGGCACAAAATACTGCAATTACCTGCTTAATCACACCTGTGCTTATTTTATTTTGAACAAATTAAAATTTATTGACCACAATCCTTAAGTTTAACACTTTTTGTACATGTATTCAACCCTTTGGGTCTCAATGGATATATGCATCGAGCAGATATGTTGTTTGTCTATACCTAAATACAATATACAAAATACATAATACACTACAGAACCCAAATGTGGCTTATTCGTATCGACTGGTCAAAATAAAGTCGATGACCCACTGTCAGGCTACCTGCTGTAAAGTGGTGAAGTTATCATTCATAAGAGTAACCTTTAACCCTTTAGCTACGGGTGATGCCAATTGGCGTCATCCACCAAAATACGGGTGATGCCGTTTGGCATCATTTTGAAAAATACAAAAATTTTCTGGTAGAAAAACGATTCCAATTATCTTTTTCTTTTTTTAGTTAAGGATTTGGGTGAAATTCTGGGTTAGTAGCTAAAGGGTTAAGTCAAATAACAATGAATCTGTATAGGAAAGGCCCAGGCAGCAGTGTGTCTACCTTTAACACCACAATAGTGTGTATATACACAGAGAAAAGAAGTAGAATCACTGTGACTCCCGACTTGATCACTGACGTAACTCTCCCCAGGACTCTAAAGTGACTCCCTAACATTAGCAGGACTCTATGATAACTCTATAATGATCCTATTATGATACTCCCTAATGATTGGGAGTCACTTTAAGGCGGAAAGTGGCCGCATAGACGACGCCTCACCATTTCTTATGCTCTACGCGCCCGTCGCTATAGCAACTTCCGTCTGCGCATAGAAAACACGTCCTGTTTGTTTTCGCCTTTAGAGTCGCGGGGAGAGTTACCTCAGTGATCAAGTCCGGACTCTCATTTGGGAGTCACCGTGATTCTACTTCTTTCCTCTGTGTATCTTATAAATCGCTATATGCTTGTAAATCTCAAGTATCTGCTACCCCAACACTTATACAGAAACTGGGCATCTATCTTTGGGGCATGATATAGAATTTAGATATTTAAGCGTGTTTTTTTAGATCGCCGCGCTTATATTTCTTTAATGAAACACATAAATAAAGGTTCTGTAATTGCAATAGTTGTTGTCATTATTTCAAGAAGTATTTGTTCATCTCCAGAACACGAAGGCAATCCCAGGTGAAAATGGCAACTAATGATTTATTTTAAGATTCTTAACGAAGCTCAGGAGAATTGGATGAAGAGGTGGGTATAGTATCGCTTCCTCTTAACTTGTATTAGTAGTATAAGTCCACCATGATTCAAAAGTTGTCTAACCTGTCAGGTTACCATCCCACAAATAGAATCTGGAGTTGGCAATGTCAGGTTTTGGGCTGGCACATGCCAAGTGGGTCTTCTATCCCCAGCTAGAAGACCCCCTTCCTTGTCACTTAGACGAGTTTTTGACTCGTTTATTTTATGACCGTCAATGAGTCTGCAGACAAGTTTACTTTTTGAGTGCACTCCCCTCTCGAATCAGTATGAGTGGGCTCATTTGCGACATCAATAGGAAACATACAATGCTTTAATGAAGAGAAATATCCAAGGCACTTTCCAAGATTGATTTTGCGGACGAAAGTATACCAAAATTGAGGACTCTGTAAGTTGGTTAGTCATGAGGAACCAACCATTGTACTGCCAGCTTAACAAGTTAACCCTTTAAGGACAGCATAGGGCTTTAATCCACCATGCATTTTTGTCGTCATGATGCAAGACTGAAGCTACTCACCAGGGCTGCATTTATGCATCATGCCGATCCATTGGAGATACGGCATGATGCACCAATGCATGGACGGAGAGTTGCATCATGACTACGGATGCTGCCTTGAGGTACCATGCCGCCCTTTAACCCATGCCTTTGGTCGTCATGATGAATGAATGCAGCCCTGGCGAGTAACTTGCCAGTGCTGCATTCATGCATCATGACGACCCTGTGGGGTTGAGACACTCCCATGATGCCTCATTGCAGCACCAGCGAGTTACTCGCCGGGGCCGCATTGGTGCGTTGTTCCGACAAATGTCATCTTTTAGCGACATGTGTCCTTCAAAGGGTTAAAGAGTTAGCTGATTTATCGGTCTACTAGACATTTAATTAACTCTAGACAGGGTAGAGGAAGATCCATAAAAGTTAGATCTTGGGGAGACCCTCCTCTTCAACTTCCTCTCTAGGCACAACTCCTTTCAAATTATTCAATTGATAGGAAATGAGCCTCTCTTGCAAGGATATTATTCTAAAAACATGTCGAGTTGATCAGTGAATGCCACCATTCTTTCTCTTTTCTTATTGCCATTTCTGTCTTTGGCTGCCAATACCCTCAGAGTGCCCTGTGTGAATAAGGTAGGGAAGGTTTGATTAATTGGGTTTAACCCTTTAAGGGTCGCATAGTGTTTTAAAGCATCATGCACTTTGATGTCATGATGCATCATGCCAAACATACGGGGTTGATACACTCTTAAAGAGACAGCATGATGCATGAATGCATCCCTGACGGGTTACTCACCAGGGCTTCATCAAAAAGCATAGCATTTTAATCATTATGCGGCTCTCAGGGAGTGGTCATTATTTATCCCAAGGAAGGGGTGGGGGGATCTCGACTACTCTAGATAGTACGGGGTGGGGGGGGGGGGCTTGAATGCAGCACTGGGGAGTTACTCGCCAGGGCTGCATTCATGCATCATGCCAACCAAGGGCATGCTGGTGGAATAAACTTATGCACCGTTTTAATCCACCCACTGACCATAATTGGGCAATGAGATTTAATTTCAGCAAGATGATTGGGGATAATCATGAATGGAATAGCTCAGACGGCAAGTATAGTATTGGTCAACCCCCTGGATCAATTTTAAGAGGATATATACTAACGTTAAAGGGATGAACAAGGGTTCCGTCAATTCTAATCTACTCACAATTTCTGGTAATCACTTGGGATTATTTAAATTTGATATGACAATTGTGATGATGTAATAAAAATCAATACCTCCAAATCTTCAGCACCAGACTGAAACTATTATTTTCCCCCAATTATTTGGATTTGTTTCAATTTCTTATATATTCATATTTTTCTTTTGGCCTAATATAACCAAGAAGAAGTATTCATAAGAACCTCATAATATTCAGGTTTTACCAACGTTATAAACAACACTGTAAATAGTTAGTGTAGGTAGGCAGTAGAACCTACTGTAGATCTACAATCTACTGTAGATCTACAGTAGATTCTGCTCTTTGTCTACAATGAACTGTACACCTACAGTAGAATCCACTGTCCACCTACAAACATGGCAACCAACTTTTTACAGTGAAGGTATATTTTACCCCCCCCCCCCCAAAAAAAAGGAAAAAACAGCTGTAAAAGAGGGTAGGGGTTTTGGGACAACATTCCTAAGGATTCCTCACTCCTCTCCTCTCCTCTTCGGCCAAAAAAATAAAAAAGGTTTGTTTCAGGTAACAAGGGCAGAAAATGTAGGGTCGGTAGGTCGGATTTTTTTAAAAACTTGTTTTTTAACATGAAAATACCAGCCGGCCGGTCCGAAGAACCGAAAATTGACCAAAAGATGGTAAAAATACGGAAATTTCTTCAAAATTGCATAAAAAACGTAGGGTCGGCCCTGTTTTGATAGGGCCGGTCCGGTTACTTGAAACAAACCTCTTCTTTTTTTGGCCTTAGCCCAGCCTGCAATGCCTAAAGTGTCTACCAAGAGTGGACTCGCCGGAGCTGCATCGGTGCATCATGCCAACCCTTTGGGAGTGTCCCAACCCCATAGGGTCGGCATGATGCATGAATGCAGCACTGGCGAGTTACTCACCATGGCTGCATTCATGCATCATGATGAGCAAGGGCATGACATTGCAGGGGCGTGGCAAAAAGTTTAAAGTAGGGGGGCCTGAAGGGTATTTTGACCCTTTTTGACCCCTATTTACTTGACCTTTTTGGTCTGACCATTTTTGGGGTTGGTCAAAAGTGGGGGGTTGCCACGCCCCTGGACATGATGCATTAATACAGTATGCCATCCTTAAGGGTTAAAGCACTATGAAGGCATTAAAGGGCTATAGTCTCAGCCTCCCCCTTGCCTACTCTCCTCCCCTTATATTTGCCTCAATCTAGCCTCCTTGTGGCCATACCACTGGGCCGCTTCCCCCCATACCTATTCATTGCTGATAACACGGCTATAATCTGACTGAATCAGGGAGTGCCAGAGGACCGTGTCAATCTCTATTCACTTCCCCCTATCACCAACAATCTGTCCCCTACCCCTCTCCCCTTCTGATCCATCTTCCAATATTCTAACCCTCTCACCCTTTAAGGGCTGCATAGTACCTTAATGCATTATATCCTTTGTTGTCATGATGCATGAATGCACTCTCAAAGGGTCAACATGATGCATGCATACAGTCCTGAGACTTTGCTTTTCAATGCTGCATTCACACATTATGCCAGCCCTATGAGGTTGATAGACTCTCAAAAAGGCCATAACCCATTAAATCCCTATACAACATAATGGTCTATATGGCATTGAATAGGTTAAGTACCCATATCACCCCCCCCCCCCCACTCTCACACGCACTTTCAATATATGTACGGATATGTGCCAATAACTGAAGCCCATGCGTCCCAACAGGTTTAGGAGCTCTGCAGCATTAGAGATTAAATTATCAAACTTCCAGAAATATAGAATCAGTTTCCAGTGGCTAGATTAGGCAGCCAGGCTGGAGGGAAGGCTGGTAGCATTGGCGGAATGAAGACGTGTGGATAGAAGTAAGCCTACCTTACATTTATTTACACCACAGTTGGCTGAGAGAGAAAAAGAAATGGCCGACTCTATTTTACATACATGGCTGTATGTGAATGCTGTCCACTGAACACACTCTCCTACTGTGGGTGTAAGTCAGATATGATGAGCCTTGGACAATGGTAATTATCCGCGGCTGACGCTTTGGGCAATTACCCTGTCCTTGGCTCATATCACTCATACGGCAAGTCACTTGTGTTATATCTACCACATATATACACAACTCAAGTATCAAATGCAGCTTTTATAAATAGAAGTTGAATCTTGCTACTGGTTGGGGGCAGACTAAGGTCATACTTTATGATGTAGAACGTACAGGTAACCACCAAGATAACATGAAACAAAGCAATAGACACCCACCTGCCCTAGGCCAAATTTAAAAAAAAAGGTTTGTTTTAGGTAACATGGGCAGAAAGTCTAGGGTCGGTAGGTCAGATTTATATTTTTATTTACTTTTCCTTTTACAGCCCCTCTACGATACCCTTAAATTGAACAAAGAAACGTGTAAAAATGGGGGGAAAGGTTTTTATAAACGTAAAATTGACCCCCCCAAAAAATAGATGTGAAAATAAAAAGATTTCTTCAAAATTGCATAAAAAAAGTAGGGTCGGCCCTGTTTTCATAGGGTCAGTCGGGTGATCTGAAACAAACCTTTTTTTGGGGCCCTACCCGCATACCTGCTGTGCAGCAGGGCTACAGTTTTTATTATCTTTTATATCTTTTAACCCTTTGAGGATGACATGATGCCTCTATGCAAGATTTGTCACAGTCCTGGTGAGTAACTCGCCGGCCCTGTCTTCAAGTATCATCCTGGTACTTCGGGTGTATTAATCCGGTCGGCATGATACACGAATGACACGCTGGTGAGATACTAGCCAGGTCTGCATTTTTGCATCATCATGACGATGAAGGGCTTTGATTAAAGGGCAGCACATTAAAGCACTCTGCCAGCCTTAAAGGGTTAAAGGTCGATAGGGGTTACCTAGTGTAGGAGACACATGTTCTTTGATGTGGTAGACATCCATGGGTATGACCTTAGTACTTTTATAAGAGGCACACAAGACTAACACACCTGATCCCTGCATCGCCTCGGGTACGGGAGCATGGAGGGTCGTATGAACTTGTGTAAACTCTTTAAAGGCAGCCCATTGCTTTGTCACAGAGAGGAGAGATCAACGATTAGTAACCCAGATGCAAGCCTGACTGCAATGTCTACCAACCATTATTTTAGGATGAGGCATTTCAACGTGAGTCAGGCAATGCGCGACTCTCCGCAGCAAATCGCGCATTACCTGACTGCAGGAGTCTGTTACAATAACAGCGATACTGCACGCACACTGAAAAAGTAAACTCGTCCCCCAGACTCGTCTAAGTGACTGTCATAAAATAAACGAGTCAAAAGTTGTCTAACATATCAGGTTACCATCCCACAAATAGAATCTGGAGCTGACAAATGTCGGGTTTTGGGCTGGCACATACCAAGTGGGTCTTCTATCTCCAGCTAGAAGACCCGCTTCCTTGTCACTTAGATGAGTTATTGACTCGGTTATTTTATGACCGTCACTTTGAACAGTCTGGAGACAAGTTTATTTTTGAGTGCAGGAAGTAACATCTAAAGTGGCCACCATCATATCCGGCCCACGCGGAATAACCCGCCCAACCCTAGTACCGGCTGTGTCTCATGAGATTGGGCCAATGTGAACGTCTTTGACTGGGGGCCATCTTTGACAATTTATTTAGGACAGGTAAAGTGATATATGGAGCTATAACCACCGCCATTTTCTTTGTTTTATCCTTTACATAATCTCTTTTTTATGGTGGCTGGGCAAAGATGGCACCTGGTCAAAGAATTCATATTGGCCCGATCTCATGAGGCACAGCCTACAGTGAAATATCATTTATGGAGAACTAATATGAGAAACTTCCTGTTATAATGAATGTGTCTCCATTACTAAACATTGCCTATTCTCTCTCTATTTACTATTGCTTATAAGGAATATTGCTTATAAGGAGCAAATTTACCTCGCCAAAAAAAAAACCTCCTTATAACGAGATTTCACTGTATTAGCTTTCTCCAGTTGACCATGACCTCGATGAGTGACCTTGACCTTGATGCTGTGCAGCGCGGCATGTCGGGTACAGAAGCACGTGACCTAGCTGTGAGTATCCATGGCAACGTGGTTCAAGTAATCACCGCACGAGGGCAGCATGGGCAGCGTCCCTGTGGTCAGCTGACATGGGTCACGTGGTTTCCCGCCCACCCCTGACCCCAATCAAACTCGGACCGGAAGTCAGAGGTGTCGGCCATCTCATCACGTGACCCTGCCGTAACCAATCACCACCGTGACGTATATCGGACGTACATTACGTGAGTAGGGAAAGGTGACGTTGTGTTGACATTTTCTTAACTAAGCTTTTAATAACTAAGGATGAAAACTAGATAGATAGAATAATCATAATTAATTATTCAGAATTGAGGGAGGTGGTATCTCTATTAAGGTACGTCACCATTATCATTTCTCCCTTACGTTCAAACTTCTCATCTTACCTTGTCCACACAACTCAGGTCTATTCTAGTCCCAGCACTGCCCCAACAGTTTCATGATAGCTTATATCCTTTCCCTCTAATGCCCCAAACTAGAGTATGAAACTGGTGCTTATACTCGTGTATATAGACATGTCTTAGGGCGTTGAGGTGAGGGCTACTTAGCAATAGCTCATACCACCCTGTATCAGTAGCTGCCCCCTTGGTATGAACAGACCTTAGCTCATACCACCCTGTATCAGAAGCTGCCCCCTTGGTATGAACAGACCATAGCTCATACCACCCTGTATCAGTTGCTGCCCCCTTGGTATGAACAGACCATAGCTCATACCACCCTGTATCAGTAGCTGCCCCCTTGGTATGAACAGACCATAGCTCATACCACCCTGTATCAGTAGCTGCCTGCTTGGTATGAACAGACCATAGCTCATACCACCCTGTATCAATAGCTGCCCCCTTGGTATGAACAGGCCATAGCTCATACCACCCTGTATAATCAGTAGCTGCCCACTTGGTATGAACAGGCCATAGCTCATACCACCCTGTATCAGTAGCTGCCCCCTTGGTATGAACAGACCATAGCTCATACCACCCTGTATCAATAGCTGCCCCCTTGGTATGAACAGACCATAGCTCATACCACCCTGTATCAGTAGCTGCCTGCTTGGTATGAACAGACCATAGCTCATACCACCCTGTATCAGTAGCTGCCCCCTTGGTATGAACAGGCCATAGCTCATACCACCCTGTATAATCAGTAGCTGCCCACTTGGTATGAACAGACCATAGCTCATACCACCCTGTATCAGTAGCTGCCCCCTTGGTATGAACAGGCCATAGCTCATACCACCCTGTATAATCAGTAGCTGCCCACTTGGTATGAACAGGCCATAGCTCATACCACCCTGTATCAGTAGCTGCCCCCTTGGTATGAACAGACCATAGCTCATACCACTCTGTATCAGTAGCTGCCTGCTTGGTATGAACAGACCATAGCTCATACCACCCTGTATCAGTAGCTGCCCCCTTGGTATGAACAGACAATAGCTCATACCACCCTGTATCAGTAGCTGCCCCCTTGGTATGAACAGACCATAGCTCATACCACCCTGTATCAGTAGCTGCCCCCTTGGTATGAACAGACCATAGCTCATACCACCCTTCACTGCACACTTCGCTGGTACCCACCTCTCGCTCACACTGAAGCCTCCTACCCGCGGGAACCAGCCCAGCCGATGGCCGATTTAGATATCACTCCGCCGCCCACACAAAATAGTCCCAAGGGAGAAAGTAGTCCTGCCGGCGGAGGCTGATCCTCTGGGGCTGTTTGCGGATGTTACAAGGGGCCTCAGATTCAGGTCGCTTGTCGCATTGAAAATCTGACCCCACTGATTGATCTCAGAGACATTTAGAGAGGGAAAGCCAAATTAGACGATGCCCTTTTAGATTGCAAAGTCCGTTGTAGGGTTGGAGGGGGGGGGTGAAAATGTATCTAGACTTTAACATTCCATGCGTAATCATGATGCACCAACGCAGCAGTGTCGCGGGTAAATTCACGCACAAGATATTTATGGTGAATAATACCAACCATTTTGGGAGTGTTTGAGGTCCCCTAGCCTAGGGTATATTATGCATGAATACAGGCCTGGTAAGTAGCTCACCAGGGCATACAGCCGGGTATCATGACAACAACGGGGCATGGCGCATTAAGGGGTCTGTTTGGTTGGTATTCAGGATATATTCAAAGATTTAGACCTAAGTTGAATAATTGTCCATATGTATGTACAAGTAATACGGGATAACTCTCCCAGGTGCGCGGACAAACGTTTTTAGAACAACTTTAACGACATTAACATTAAGACTCTATGGAGGAATTAGAAATCTAAAAAAAAATCTAAGATATTTAAGACGATCTTAATTCTTTGTTAAGATTGTGCTGTTAAGGTTTGTCCGCATACCTAGGAGAGACATCCCGGGTGTGCCACATGTATGGCCCTAGATCTCTAAATTCGACACGGCGACATGGGCCAGTTGGGGTTAGTTACACGGTACAGGAGGAAAAGGTAGATAGCGACATGGGACATGGGGCATTTCTTAAATCGATATGGCGACATTGGCATTTCTTAAATTGGCATAATCACTAAGCGTATCCCACTCACAATGCTAGCACTGTTATAGTTCTATGTGGTTAAGTGCGAGTGGTGAGATAGCCCCTTTGAATTTGCCATTTAAATTTGCCAGCTAAAATCTGAATAAAAGCTGACAAGAACAGAGTGATTCCACAGCTGCATTTTGAACTACCGGTAGTTTATAAAAGATCTCCCAAATTTCTTACAGCACACATGCTCAGAGAATGCAAGGTGGACAAGCGCTCTTAGGCCAAAAAAAAAGGTTTGTTTCAGGTCACCCGACCGACCCTATCAAAACAGGGCCGACCCTACCTTTTTTTAGAAATTGTGAAGAAATTTTGTATTTTTACCCTATTTTGGTCAATTTTAGGGCCTTTGAAGCGGCTGGGTAGTACTTTCATGTTAAGGAAAAAGTATTTTTTTTAAATCCGACCTACCGACCCTACATTTCCTTGCCATGTTACCTGAAACAAACCTTTTTTATTTGTTTTTGGCCTTAGTCTGATATGGATGTAGCCCTGTTGAGTTACTCGCCACTGTCCTGTCCCAGAGAGTAGGGGTAGGAGGTTGCCGTGTGTACATGGGCAATAGTGGCACTCCATCCCCGGGGGGGGGGGGGGGGCACTTCATATATTTTGTATACACAGGTGCGCGGCTGGGAAGGGTACTTTTTGAGCAAAATACCCCTCACCAAGGGTCTGCTTTTCACCAAAATTCCCCTCACCAAGGGTCAATTTTCACCAAAATCCCCCTCACCAAGGGTCACTTTTCAGAGATTTCAACAAAATCCCCCCAAAAGGGTCACATTTTGCCCAAATTCTTTGTAACAAGGGTCACTTTTGACCAAAATTCTTACACCAAGGCCGACTCCTCGGGGTAAATTGCTAAAACCTAGGCACTTTTGTCCAAAATCCCTCTCAGCAAGGATCACTTTTGACCAAAATCCCCCTCACCAAGGGTCTCTTCTGACCAAAATCCCCCTCACCAAGGGTAAGGGTTGTCAAAGGGCCAGCCGCACACCCGTGTCAAAAAAAATTGAGTACCCCCCCCCCGGGCACTCCATATAGTGACCAGGGTTATAAATACATCGGTATCTCAATATCTGCCACAACTCTGACAGCGGTGTGTGTACGTGGGGCGGGCTATCTGAAAAAGGGCCCGAAATCAGTGACGTCACTCGGGGTGGTTCACATGGGGCTGTCATACGGGCTTCTCTGTGCGGCCGTTAGCCCTTTAAGGACAGCACAGTGCTTGAATGCATCATGCTTATTTGACGTCATGATGCATGAATGCAGTGAGGATCCCACCTGGTCTGCATTCATGCATCATGCCAATCCAGCCGGAGTGTATTAATCAAGGAGGGTCAGCATGATGCATGAATGCAGCACAGGTGCTTAATTTCTCCTGAGGGCTGCATGCATGAATGCATCGTGGCGACACAAGGGGGTGGACCATTAAAGCGTCCTGCTGGCCTTAAAGGGTTGGAGTAGAAATCAATGCCTCCTTTACCGTTACGTCTACTCTTTCAGTGACAGATTCCCCTTTATTTGTCTACATACTTCCCCACTGCAGCCCCTCTTCACGACAACCATCTCTGATACTCTCCGCTTTTTATTTCTGTTATCGACATCCTTTTTTCTCGTTCTCTTTCTTCCCTCCGCGACAGGAGATTGTCAATATGGCGGACGCCGGTCCCGTGACGTCATGCATATTAATAAGTCTGGACAAAGGAAATCGGTTCTGGGTTGAGCGCATGCGCACAGTGTGTTTATTAAGGGAGGAGGGGATTGTGGGAAGGTTGGTCTGACCCAGGACAAACATGGCGGCCCACTCTATAAACATGGAGGCGGCCATCTTTGAAAGTCCCAACCGGAAATGCAGAAAAGGGTACCTGCAGATGCACGGGGTGACCTTATTATTTACCTTCTACAGTGCATATACATTGATATATATAGACAAAGGTGCACGAGTAGAGTTCCTCACTGAAGGTGATTTCACGAGGCGAAGTGGGGAACTCTGCGGGTGCTCCCTTGTGTTTATTTCATGTCCTTATTAACACTATTTGTCAAAATTCCACTTAATTGCTTTGAAAAAGCTACTTTATAGTGGTTAAATCAACAATTTTGATGATTAGACATGCTGTGAAATACGGGCCAGGGTTATTTCATAGGGTCGTCAAATACGGCCTTCCTTGGTTAAGTGAATGGGCGTGCTGTATTAACCATGAAATAAATGGTCTTTATTTAGCAACAAGGGACGGGGGAAGTTGGCTGATGTTCCCATGAGTTTCACTCAAAAGTGTCCACGCCTCATATTTTTGTTTCCATTCCCATTTATTAACTCGGAGGAGCTTGGGTGTGATATGACCAACGTTCCACTCGTTAAGAAATGGTCTGCTTGAACACAGAAACAAAGGTCGCAAGTGCGTCTGGAAACTCAAATTGTAGATTGCACCGCGATCCGTACACAGCCCAATTGGGTCCCAGACAGGTAAAATCGACAAATCGACATGGACCTAGTGACGAGGGATAGGACCTATTTCTTAGAATCGACAAATGACATGGGCATTCCTTAAAATTGCCAAGTTACATGAGGGCTAGTGACAAAACATGAGCGCTAGTGACAAGGGATAAGGCCCCTTTCTTAAAATCGGCAAGGGACATTGGCATTTCTTAAAATCGACAAGTGACACAGCCACCGCCCGTCTGGGGCCTACCCAATGACCGAGGGCGCTTGAGTTTCCAGGAAAATCTCGAGCACTTTGTTATCGTTCTGACACGAAAACGTGTCCAGATTCCAGTAAATTTCCATTAAACCAGTTCAAAATGCAGACTACAAAAACGTCTTATTCAGCCAATTGGAGACTAAGAGTGCTTAGTCGCCTGACCCACAACATGGCACTTAAACCCGCAGATCTTACTGCACGTCCAGTAACAGTCAGAGCGCAGTCGGGACAGGTACTCAGCCCTATATATATAGGGGCGCTGGGCCTTAAGGCACTGCGCCAATGGGAGCCAACTGCACTTGAGTGTTAGAATATTTTACCCTACAGCACATCTATGTATCAGTAGACCACAGGAGGAGACAAACATTTTCCATCACCCAGCCAGGATCAAAGGCGCCCAGTGTACCACCACAGGTACCCAGTGTACCACCACAGGTGCCCAGTGTACCACCACAGGCGCCCAGTGTACCACCACAGGCGCCCAGTGTACCACCACAGGCACACAGTGTACCACCACAGGCACCCAGTGTACCACCACAGGCACCCAGTGTACCACCACAGGCACCCAGTGTACCCCCACAGGCACCCAGTGTACCACCACAGGTACCCAGTGTACCACCACAGGCACCCAGTGTACCACCACAGGCGCCCAGTGTACCACCACAGGTACCCAGTGTACCACCACAGGCGCCCAGTGTACCACCACAGGCGCCCAGTGTACCACCACAGGCGCCCAGTGTACCACCACAGGGGCCCAGTGTACCACCACAGACGCCCAGTGTACCACCACAGACACCCAGTGTACCACCACAGGCACCCAGTGTACCACCACAGACACCCAGTGTACCACCACAGGCACCCAGTGTACCACCACAGGCGCCCAGTGTACCACCACAGGCACCCAGTGTACCACCACAGGCGCCCAGTGTACCACCACAGGCACCCAGTGTACCACCACATGTGCCCAGTGTACCACCACGAGCGTCCAGCGTGGCTAGGTGAAGGCCCTGACCGTGCCACGCCCCCAACCATAAAAAAATCAAGAAATCAATTGAAAGTCATCCCCTGCCCCCCCCCATGTATCCCAGTGCCAAACCTGAGAACTGCATTCTGGGAATGACTCCTGACAAACAGTGCAAATAAGTCTTTGAGGGCCGCATAGTGCTTTAGTGCATCATGCCCTTTGTCGACATGATGCATGAATGCAGCCTTGGTGGGTTACTACATGTCATTGCTGCATTCATGCATCATGCCAACGCCAGTGGATTGATACACTCCCGAAGGCTCGGTATGATCTTGATTGCAGCCCAGGCGAGTAGAAGTACACTCACCATACTGGGCTGCATCCACAGCTTTTTTCAAGGAGAAAATCATATATGTATAGCTCTGATTTGTCTATGTTAAAATGAAACCAAATTCCCACATTTGCTCACATTTTTCTCTTTCCAACGACATATTACATGACTATACTTATCAAATATATATATTCCCCTGGCATGTTTTACAAAATTTCCTGTGGGCCACCCGGGCCCATGGGGAGATAACTATGGGCCCGGACCCAAAGTTATAGGGGCGTGGCTCCCCCGCCAGCCTTAGTGTCTACGCCTGCCGTTAAAGGGGCATTCTCACCACTCACACTTAAGCACATAGTAGACTAGAACAGTACTACAATTCTGAGTGGGATTGGCTTGGTGAGAATGTCACTTTAAAACACTCTGCGGCCCTTAAAGGGTTGACTTAATCACCTTTTATTAATTCAGGGGGGAGTGTGAAGGTATTTGTTTGGGAGGCGTCCTGGGCAGGGCTATAGCCACATTTAACTGGAGAGCTGCCAGAACTCAGTACACCTAGATCCAGCCCCTGATGACCCTACCTTACAGGGTACACTGAAAATCTAAAAGCCCTGGCCCTTAGTCTGTAGTGGCTATCCCGGGTTAGTCGTAGGGAGTAAGTGCTATTCATAAATGACTGAGGCAAAACAACATATGACTAATGCCTTACTTAAAAGGACTTCTACAAGAAAATCCAAATGCCCTGGCCCTTAGTCTGTAGTGGCTATCCCGGGTTAATCGTAGGGACATTAGTCAGGCATGACCAAGTGCTATTCAAAAATGACTGAGGTAAAACGGCATTATGACCAAAAGGACTTAATATTCACTGGAATCGAGGAAACTAAGGTGAGTTGGTCAGTACTAACCAACCTGGCAGTATTAACTAACCTAGATTGGCCATATATAGGGAGCCAGAAAATGACTAACTAGTTTAGGTACTATTGACTGATTTGTTAGTCAGTACTAACTAAGTTCTGGAGCCTAAAGATTATCTGTGTATGCTCTGGGGTAGACTAGTTCCAATCCCGACGCTCCGCTTTGGGACCAGTAACCGTACAGCGTTGTAACGGGTTACGTCGCCGCGTTCTGTAACCAATCACCCCAAGCTGGCCCCATCTTGCACCATGTTAAATAGCGTCAATTAGAGAGCGCCGCTCGGAGCGGACCGCACGGTTACTTGTCCCTAAGTGAGGCGAGCGGTAGCGGCAGGAGCGCATGGGATTGGAACGAGTCTAGCTCTGGGGGTCAAGGGAGGTGCAAAGGGCACACTGACACGTGGTTAAATAGGGGTCATTTGTTATCACTGACAATTCACGCTCTGCCCCATGAAAGTAGTGCCTTGGAATTTGATTGGATTGGATTTTGATAGTCAATTGGAAAGGTAGAGAGAGACAGATGGGGTATATGGGACATCAGAGAATAAAGCCTGGTTCGGGAAATTTATAGCCTTTCGGGCAGTGACACAAGCCCTAGAATTGGTTGAGGGGTGAGGGGAGTGGAGTGGATATTCATAACATGTGTGTATATAGCGATAATTCAGTAATGACTGATGGCGCCACTGCAGGTAAATACCTCTCTGTACGGAAACGGACATCTTTAGCCATTAATAAGGTTTCTATAGCATAAAACAGAAAACTGAAATGATCTTCAGTAATTTACATAGTGATATGATTTATATAACTGTTACATATAGGGGAACCCTATTTATTATCATTGTTAGTACAAACACTTGCTATATATTTCATTTTTAAATAGCAAGATTGTACTCCAATATTGGGGCCTACAAAAGTAAGATGCGCCTGCAAAGACCACAATCTGCAGGACAGAATGTCCTGCATGGTGAGAAAGTTTTTTGTATAACCTGCTCAGCTACAGATTTGAACTGCCCAGAGAGGACATTCCTCAGTCGGCCTTTGTCTTAGAATGGTGTTTGAGGGAATTGTTCTTTTATTACCGTTGTCTGGGCCCCACTATAGTCGTCTATGACGTCTGAAGCCGAGGAGACAAGCGTGTCTTTGTAAAGGGTCTAAGACATAAAACTGGTTGGGATGGGAACAGGGGAAGGGGGTTATTATATATGCATAGTTGTCTGGGGCACAACCAATGAAACGTTGCTCACAGACATGTAAGGCCACTCCAAATAATATCCATTATTTTTTGCAAATTTTAATGTAAAAATATCAAATTAAAGCTTACAGTGGAGCAAATGTAATGAGCTGGAGGACACATACATATTTACAACTTTGGCATGTCCCTAATCTCTTGATAAGTGAAAGAATAAAATGTAAATTTTGATTCTCCGAGAGCCTCCAATACCCTATACAATTTAGGCCTCAGTGAAAAGAAAGCGCCCTCATCATATTTCTCATGGCTTAGTGATGAGAAAAAAAAGGAATATTATTTGGAGTGCTTGCCAGGAAGGATTATCAATGTATAGTTGTTTCTGGAATACGATATTCTGCAGTTGTAATTAAACTTTTTAATAAGTTAACGGCATGATGCTTTGATGCTTCGTTTTTGTCATGATGCACCCTGCAGCACCGGCGCTGCACAGGTGCATCATGCCGACCATAAGATGTGAAACGTTTGCTGCCCATCCAGCTGAGCGAGGATCGGCAAGCTGGGGCTTTATATAGGGAAGGTGGGGGTTTAGGGTGAGTTTCAATTATACAAGGTCGGCATGATAACAAAGTGCCATTTAGGGAGTGGTGATTTTTTTAAATGTCAAATTTGGACCCTTTGAAGGGGGGACCAAAAGAATTTGGACCCCTACCTGATGGGGGGGACCCAAAAAATTGCACCCCCTTTTTGCGAAAAGCCAGTGCATTACTATAGCTCAAAGGGGTCGGCCGCGCTCAATTTCAACCTGCCCGGGGGGGGGGGGTGAAAACTTCTTGACCCCCCTCCCTTGTGGGGGGGGGGGGGGACAAAAGAATTCTGACCTGCTCGCACAAAAATCCATCGATCCCCTCCCCCACTGTTGTCAAAAAGATTACCACTCCCTTATGTATCATGCTGACCCTACGGGGTTGATACTCAGACCTGTACTCATGCATCATCAGGGTTGCCACCGACAAGGTAGTTTTAAATTCCCTGACATTTCCCTGACATTATATCAAATTTCCCTGACAATCGTGACATTAACCCAATGTTTTTATATGCCCTCCAACTATGAAAATGCACCTCTTTAAAGTTATCTTCTGCTCTTAGCGTGTGGTCATTATATAACAACAGGGTTTTTTGTGTATGGCATGTGCACAAAATTTTAACCCCACCTTCTTGAGGATTTAGATTTTTTTCTCCCTTAGAATCATGGTAAAAAAACAGGCTTTTGAAGGAAAACAGGCGACTTTTTTTGGCATTTCAATGGTTTTCCCTGACAAAATATTATTTTCCCTGACGTTTTCAGAAAATCTCATTTTCCCTGACATTTTGCTAAAAAATCTGAAATTCCCTGACATTTCCCTGACCTGGAACAAAAAATATTTTCCCTGACATTTTCTCTGACAGTGGCAACCCTGAAAAAATTCATGATGACCAAGGACACATTGTGTAACACATTCAGCTACCATTAAAGGGTTAAATCACCCTGCTGCCATTAAAGAGTTAAGCCTCATCTACCCCCAAGTACTACTACCCTGCACCCAACCACCCCACCCCCACCCCACCCCAACTCATGTTTTATGGACAATACTTCTTTAAAAACACAACAACAAAAAACAACTTCCTTTACAATATTCTGTTCTATTTTTAACCAATCAATTTCCTTCTTTCAAATTAAAACCAGGCCCAGGCCAACAGGGGCCGACAGCGCGTCTTGACTATTCAGACTCTGGTCGTCTCAAAAACAACAATGTCTGTAAATTCTTCATGTCGGCGAATATTGTCCGGCGTTCCTTTGGCCTAATTGTGAGGGGAGATGCTTCCGTTTGGGACCGCCAAGAGGAAACAAAAATCGATTATGGTTATTGATTTTTGTGGGCGTTTTCAAACTAATCTGAAGTGCGTACCGAGAGTGCGGCGCCAGAGTTCAGTGGGGTTGGTTAACCCTTTAGGGGCTGTATAGTGCTTTAATGTGCTATAACCCTTTAATGAGGTATGAATGCAGGCCTTGCTGCATCATGCCCACCCTACGGGAGTGTATCAACCCAGCAGTGTCGCATGATGCATTCATGCATCTCTGGTAAGTTACTCAGCAGGGCTGCATGAATGCATCATGCCGACAAATGGTATGATGCATATAAGCACCGTGCGGTCTTAAAGGGTTAGAATTAGGGAACTAGAGATTAGTGATGTTTCAGGTTCCGACCCAACCTGCCGCGTGGTGCTTTCGGACTGTGGAGGTAAAGACTGGGGAGGGGTAATTTTCAAAAATCTAGCGTGTGATCCTTATCGCAAAAGATACAGGTATTTGTTTTTCCATTGGATAAACCTACCTGAAGCCCCCCCCCCCAAGTGTGAGTGTAATATATGTGTAGTGTAATATATATATATATATATATATATATATATATATATATATATATATATATATATATATATATATATATATATATATATATACATATTGGGCAATAAAATCTAATTAAAGCAAAATTAGATGGAATTATAGGAAATTGAACAGATAAGAAGTTAAAGATATTATTTGTGAACATTCTGACTCTATTTTTTGTCCAACACGGATGTACTAACTTTAATGGGTTAGCATGACCTGCCCACGCAGTACAGTATAGGGTGGTTCTAGGTGTACACCTCATGTATTCATCCTACATATTGCACCTTGCATCTGCTCACGCCCCATGAGATGCTTCCTTTTTATATCTCGTAAAATACCCGATGAAATATTAATATTAAACACGTAGTAGTGTGATAGTGGAACTATAGGGGGTTATAACGCTATTACAATTTAAAGTAGGAAGTGGTCATTTTATGAATAACAAGGGGTGGATTTCCGTGCAAGCTGCCAGAAACACACACCCCTAATTGCAGTCTATACAAAAAGTTTTTCACCTTGCAAGACATTCGGTCCTGCAGATTTGTAAAACTGCAGGCCCGGCTTAATATTTGCAGGCCCGGATACCCCAAGGAAATATTTGAAATGTAGAAAAAAACAAGAATTGACATTAGATATGATGTTCAATAGAGGTTACTGGTATATCAAAATCATTTTGATCTGTAAACTTTTGTGTTTTTCTACATGATAATCAGGCTTTCTAGTTAACTCTCCAGAAAACTTAATAATGGTCCGATTTACAAGCCGTAAAAACTGGCATGTAGCCCAGGATCACAGCCAGTCATTGGGACCGGCAGACACAGACATTCTGTCGGACCAAGAGGCTTTTAGCCGGTATAGTCGGTGTCTGGCACGTTTTCATATAGACTGTAATTGTAAGAGGGATCCTAATTTCCTCGACCTCCCCCCCCCCTCCACCCCCAGCAGGGCCAACCTATTTCAGCTATACATAATAAATCCAACGACCCTCACCATTGTCAAAATGACCGCTCCCTAAGGGCATTCTGCCAAGCCACATCACAATTTTTGCTACATTTTAATTTTAGTATGTTTCTTTATTTTTGCTATGATTCACCCCATACCCCTATAACCACCGCGACATCAAACTTCACATTGTGAGTGCACATTGAATAGCGAAATATGAGGAGGCAGAGGATTTGAGAGAAAAAGGTTTGTGTGCATGAGGGGAGCTAATTATAGTGTAGTGAGGATATTGATTAGAGTTCACTTCCGGCGGTACAGACTGGGGTCACAGGGTCTACGCGGTTCGTGCTGGGTAGTTTAGGGAGACTTCCGGTTTTCAAATATAGTGGTTCAGAGAGGTGGTTACCGCTGTTTGTCTTAGATATGAACATTATATTACATCAGTTGGAACTAGAAATTACTTCAAATTAGGTGTATTTTAAAAAAATTTTCAAAGAAGCACCTAATAAAATGTACAGAATCATCCATATAGGGATCTACAATTTAAAGAAATATCAATAAAATCAGTAAGGCAAAGAAAAGGGTGTGTTTCAGATTATATAGTCTGAAAATCTAGGTATGGTAGGTTGGATTTCTTTTTTTACTTTGGCCTGAAAAGTACCCAAAAATATTCTCCCAAATGTCAGCACTGACTCGCTGACAATGGTGTTGACTCGAGGATTATCAAATTGACTCTGAAATAGTCCCAAAATTACTTTAAATATGAATACTTTTCAAAATTGGATATAAATTTCTAGGGTCAGTCCTGTTTTGCTAGGTGGGGTCGGGTAACTTGAAACATACTTTTTAGGCCTGATCCTATTCTGAACATCGGTACTACATTAAATTTTATTCATATCCAACATGACCCCAATCATACCTATAAAGATTTAACACATAAAGATAAAACACATTATATCTCACAATAAATAAGAATAGTGATGTGTGTATTGGCAAGTATTGCTCTATTGTGTCTGGTTATTTATCTACTTTTAACCCTTTAAGGGAATCATAGTGCTTTAATCACATCACTTTGTTGTCATGATGCTTGAATGCAAACTTCCCTTCTTTCCAGGACTGCATTCATGCATCATACCAACCCTGCAGGAGTGTATCAACCCCCATAGAGGCATCGTGATGCATGAGTGCAGCACTGGTGAGATACTCACCTGGGTGTATTCATGTATCATACCGACAAAGGGCATACTACATTAAAGCAATCTGCTGTCCTTAGAGTGTTAGAACAGCCGCCCCCCCCCCTTGATCGTCCTGGGTACCGTCAGAGTAATGATTTCCCATATTCAATAAGCAAACATAAAACGGTATCAGCCCCCTATTGACGATACCTTTACAAGGGACCCCAAATCAATACAAGCCCACACCGAAAATAGTAACCCCACCTAGCCCTGCTCTCATCCTGACCCTTTAACTCTTTAAGGACGGACGTCGCTAAAAGATTATATTTGTCGTCATGATGCACCCATGCAGCCCCGGCGAGTAACTCACCAGTGCTGCATTGGTGCATCATGCCGACCCTTCAGGAGTGTCTGAACCCCATAGCGAGCTACTCGCCAGGGCAGCATTCATGCATCATGACGACCAAGGCATGATGCAGGCATCTTGCCGTCCTTAAAGAGTTACGGACCGCACAGGGCTTTAATGTACTATGTCCTTTATGGGCCAGATACATGGATGCAGCCCTGATCAGTAACTCGCATTCATGCATCATACTGACCCTACGAGGCTGATACACTCCTGAAAGTGAACTCGCCAGGGCTGCTTCCATGCATCATGAAGACAAAGGGCATAGCACACTAAAAGACTATGCAGCCCTTACAAGGATAAACAATAGTAGCCGGGTCAGCACTGTGGGGGCTTCTAGTTGTAAAACACGGGGTTGTGATAGAAGTGAGTTTGTCAAACATGGCTTCCCCTCTCCCCGACCAACAGTTAACCCCGCGGCCACTCAGGTTTTAGTCTATCGCCGGCCGAGCAGGGAGAAGCCAAAGGCCTGTAAATAGAGTGCAGTGTGTTTGGTATCGGACATTTAGTGCTTGGTTATACCTCCCTGAATCCCTGCAGACAGTGCTACCTATGTATAGGCCCTGGTAGATCTAAGGATAGGCTAGTGGGTACCAGACCTAGGATTAAGGCCACAACAAAGGGTCTGTTTCAGGTCACCCGACCGACTCTATCTAAACAGGGCCGACCCTATATTTTCTTATGCAATTTTGACGAAATTGTCGTATTTTCACCCTCTTTTTGGTCAATTTTAGGTTATGCAGAAAGGCTGTCTAGTACATTCATGGTTTTTTTTAAATCCAACGTACCGACCCTACATTTTCCTCTCATGTGTTTTTTGGCCTAAGGGACTTTAGTGTAAGGCTGGCAGGGGGGGGGGCAGTAGGGGAAGGGCAGACTGGGCCGTTAGTGTAGAGGGGCAGGGGGGCAGTAGGAGAAGGGCAGACTGGGCCGTTAGTGTAGGGGGGGGCAGGGGGGCAGTAGGAGAAGGGCAGACTGAGCCGTTAGTGTAGGGGGGGGCAGGGGGGGCAGTAGGAGAAGGGCAGACTGGGCCGTTAGTGTAGGGGGGCAGGGGGCAGTAGGAGAAGGGCAGACTGGGCCGTTAGTGTAGGGGGGGCAGGGGGGCAGTAGGAGAAGGGCAGACTGAGCCGTTAGTGTAGGGGGGGGCAGTAGGAGAAGGGCAGACTGGGCCGTTAGTGTAGGGGGGGCAGGGGGGCAGTAGGAGAAGGGCAGACTGGGCCATTAGTGTAGGGGGGGCAGGGGGGGCAGTAGGAGAAGGGCAGATTGGGCCGTTAGTGTAGGGGGGGGGCAGGGGGGGCAGTAGGAGAAGGGCAGATTGGGCCGTTAGTGTAGGGGGGGACAGGGGGGCAGTAGGAGAAGGGCAGACTGGGCCGTTAGTGTAGGGGGGGGGGCAGGGGGGGCAGTAGGAGAAGGGCAGATTGGGCCGTTAGTGTAGGGGGGGACAGGGGGGCAGTAGGAGAAGGGCAGACTGGGCCGTTAGTGTAGGGGGGGGGGCAGTAGGAGAAGGGCACACCGGGCCGTTAGTGTAGGGGGGGGACAGGGGGGCAGTAGGAGAAGGGCAGACTGGGCCGTTAGTGTAGGGGGGCAGCTGGGGGAAGTAGGAGAAGGGCAGACTGGGCCGTTAGTGTAGGGGGGGCAGTAGGAGAAGGGCACACTGGGCCGTTAGTGTAGGGGGGGGGGGCAGGGGGGCAGTAGAAGGGCAGACTGGGCCGTTAGTGTAGGGGGGGGCAGTAGGAGAAGGGCACACTGGGCCGTTAGTGTAGGGGGGGGGCAGGGGGGCAGTAGAAGGGCAGACTGGGCCGTTAGTGTAGGGACGGGGGCAGGGGGGCAGTAGGAGAAGGGCAGACTGGGCCGTTAGTGTAGGGGGGGCAGTAGGAGAAGGGCAGACTGGGCCGTTAGTGTAGGGGGGGCAGTAGGAGAAGGGCAGACTGGGCCGGTTAGTGTAGGGGGGGGGCAGGGGGGCAGTAGAAGGGCAGACTGGGCCGTTAGTGTAGGGGGGGCAGGGGGGCAGTAGGAGAGGGGCACACCGGGCCGTTAGTGTAGGGGGGCAGCTGGGGGTAGCTTATCTTACAGTTTACGTGCTACCACTGACATGAATGACACCAACCTACAATACAACCCCCCCCCCCCTCATCCACCACTCCCCACTCCAACCCCCCCCCCCCCCAACCCCCCATACTGCACCCACCCACCCACACGCTGCAGGGCCTACACTGAGGTTCTAGGGTCACCAGGAATCCAGACACTCCTCTCCCTTAACCCTTAAAAGGTGGCATCATCATGCTTGAATGAAGAAACAGTGAGTTACTCTCCAGAGCTGCCTTCAAGCTACACGTTTGGTATACCGGATCAAGGGAGTGGCGAGTTACTCGCCTGAGCTGTGTTGGTGCATCATGACCCAAAAACCTAGAGGCACTATGCTGTCCTTAAAGGGCTAATTCCAAAATCCACCCCTCCAGCTCTAGCCCCCCCCCCCACCCACCAGCACAACAAGATCACAAAGCTACATCCAACTCTTCCCCACAATGCACTTCGCGGCCGATCACATGACTTCCGGCGGTGGTAGAGGGCGCATCTCTTCTCTTTCTTCTTTTTGCTGGATCCCGACGGCGAGCAGTGTTAGCGCACTCTCCCAGCAGAGTCCTAGAGTTGTGCCTCTGCCCTAACATTGAATAGTCCCGCTCAGTAAGTAAAGGTAGACACTCATGTTGTACCATAGATGTTGGTGACGTCATCACGATGGTGTGGCAGAGATGTCCCATGGTAGATGACAGACCAAGGTGTAACATGGCAGTTCGCTGGTACCTGTCTTGGTGGCCAAACCCCCAGCAACCAGCTCACTGCTGATCTCAGATGTCACCAGCACCCATTCTCGGGCGCACAAGCTCTGGTTGCTAGGGAGAGGCAAAGGGTCTAGCTACGTAGGCAATGTACTAGGAAAAGTCACATTTTTGCTATTTTCTCTGCAAATAATGGCATTAGAATATTGTCCATTTCAATTCTAGAGGATATTCTGAATATCTTCCAGATTCTGCAATGCATTTGTTGTAGGTCAACTAGATCTCTTGCGATAAGGATTCTAACACTTTTTCCCAGTACATTGCCTATTGATCTAGACCCTTTTGGGGAGGTGTTATCTTAGGGAAGATAGGGAAGATAAGCCTGATAAGGTGTGACGTAGGTTCTGCTCTTTTCTGAATTATTCACTCCCTGCACATGTCTAACCCTTTTAGAATGCATGTCGCTAAAATATGACATTTGTCGTCATGATGCATCAATGCGACACAGGTGAGTAACTCGCCAGTGCTGTGTTGGTGCATCATGCCATCATGCCGACCCTTTGGGAGTGTCTCAAACCTATAGGGTCGGCATGATGGTTGAATGCAGCACTGGTAAGTTACTCGCCAGGGTTGCTTTCATGCATCATGACGACCAAGGGTATGATGAATTAAAGCATTATGCCGTCTTTAAAGGGTTAAAGGCTATCACATGTAAATGCTAGTTAAAAGATGACGCAAAGACTCTGCTGGGAGAGTGGGGTTGGCAGCACGCCGTGCGGGTACCAGCGGTTTTGGCGGCAACTGAGCCGCTTGTCGTCTGCCCCAAGTAAAGGGTGTCTATAGATCCATGGATGTGGTGGCGACTTATTTTTCTCCCTTTATCCTTTAAGGGCCGCATAGTGCATAAATGCATAATGCCCTCTGTCGTCCTGAACTCGCCAGGGCTGCATTCATGCACCCTGCCGACCCAGTAGGGTTGATACACTGCTGAAGGGTGGGCATGATACATGAAGGCAGTACTGGTGAAAGTTGTTCAAAGTTACTGGCCAGGGTTGCATTCATGCATCATGACGACAAAGGACATAGCACATAAAGGGTGTCTAGGCCTATTCCGCATTAGCAAGATGATCACTGTACAGCGCCAATTTGTCTGGTACCAGTGCTCCTTCCTCTGCTAAATATAGCAGCCAGGTGGTAAGCTGAAGCTGGTTCCTGTCATGTCCAAAATTTGGAGTTTTAGGGGCCATAAACCATTCAGTTATAGGCCTCTATTGTGGGTCCTCATATTATGTGTTCAGATTGGGGGAGTGGTTAGGATACTGGCAATTCAATACAAAGGTCCTGACTTCGACCTTTTTATTGAATTACCAGTGTCCTAACCACTCCCCCAATCTGGACAGTTGATATACAGTATATCACAACTACTCAAGTATCACCAATTCAAAAAGTGATGACTCCCACAACTGTCCATTTTGGACATGCTAGGAACCAGTTTCAGCTATATGTCTGACAAAGGAGAATCACTGCAACTCGCTAGTGTGGAATAGACCCGTGTGGTCGACTTATCTTTTTCTCATAAAGCGAATTGTGTTTCTATCTATCTCAGCAGTATATATCCACGAGCACAGTTTACAGCTAGGGACGGGAGTTCACAAACAATAATATAGTTGGACTACAATGTATGTCTTTCTAAAAGTAGGCCTCCAGCCTGGCGCGGATCCAGCATTAGGCCCCCCCCCCCTTTTTCAAATAATGTCTAAGTCTAAAAAAGGTTTCTTTCAGGTAACATGGGAGGAAGCTCTAGGGTCGAGAGTCGGATTCTTTTTACAGCCCCTCTACATACCCAAAAATTGACCAAAAATGTGTCAAAATGGGGGGTATTTAGAATTTTCTAAACCTAATATAGACCCGCCAAAAAAGTGTAAAAATAATAGAAAATCTTCAAAATTGCATAAAGAAATGTAGGGTCGGCCCTTGATCAGGTAACCTGAAACAAACCTTTTTTGACCTAATGACGTACTATCCGCCGCAACTTACACCTGACAATTGATGCACAGCCGAAAATAATTATCTCATTTCAAGAAAGTAAGATTATTAAACTATTATTAAATAATCTTACTTTCTAGAAATGAGATAATTATTTTTGGCTGTGTGTTTGGTGCCCCGACCCCAACCCTCTTCACATTCCTGGGTCCACCCCCACCACCCCCTACACACCCCTCAACTGTGCCCCTCAGACCGTTGCACCACAAGGGCCTACTCTTTTTTTGCTAAGACAGAGATGGAATTCCCGGTCGACAAACATCCCAGACCATTGGTCATGTTCTTGCAGGGAATTACCATAATATAATAAGGAATTCCTGTCAAAGTAACCGATGCATAAGGCCAACAGAAAAAAAAAGGTTTGTTTCAGGTCACCCGACCGACCCTATCTAAACAGGGCCGACCCTACGCTTTTTACATCCAATTTTGAAGAAATTTTTATATCTTAACACTTTTTTAGGGTCAATTTTAGATTTATAAAGGTTTTGGAAAATTCTTCCCATTTTTACACTTTTTTGGGTCGATTTTAAGGTATGTAAAAAAAAAGGTAAAAAAAAATATATCCGACCTACCTACCCTAGAGTTTCTTCCCATATTACCTGAAACAAACCTTCTTTTTTTAATTTGGCCTAACAGTTTGATACAATATGCCCTCTGGTATCATGATGCCTAAATGCAGTCACTGTATGATGTATGGACTCCATGCATGCAGTGGTGGCGAGTTACTCACCAGAGCTGCAGCAGTGGTGAGTTACTCACCAGGGCTGCAGCGATGGCGAGTTACTCACCAGGGCTGCAGCCATGAATCCTACCAATATAGGGCAGAACACCTTAAAGTACTGTGCGGCCTTTAAAGGGATAATAGACTGGGACTGTGGGGAGGTATAGAGGGAGTAGAGACTAGTGGAGTAGAGAACTACAGGCATTGGTTTGGGGTATGGGGGGGGGGGTAGGGCGGGCACGAGGAAATTGGTTTGATATCGGTCTGGCTGAGTCTCAGTGAAGAAGCCGGTCGGGAATCGATACAACTCATTGCATGGCCCTATATAATAGATATGGATATGGAAGAGCGAATTCCGGGTATAATCACGTTGTAATAGCCAGAAACGCCTGGTTAGCATTTAACGTGGGACGGGTTGTAGGGATTTGTAATTGGTAGTGGGAGTAGGGAGGGAGGGAGGGAGGGAGGGAGGGAGGGAGGGAGGGAGGGAGGGAGGGGGCAGAGGGAAGGGACAGAGGGAGGAGGCAGAAGGAGGGAGGGAGAGGGCAGAGGGAGGGGGCAGAGGGAGAGGGCAGAGGGAGAGGGCAGAGGGAGGGGGCAGACGCAGCGGAAGGGGACAAAGAGAGGAGGGATGGAGGGACGGACGGGGGGACGGACGGAGGGACGGACGGAGGGACGGACGGAGGGACGGACGGAGGGACGGACGGAGGGACGGACGGAGGGACGGACGGAGGGTCGGACGGAGGGACGGACCGAGGGACGGACGGAGGGACGGACCGAGATAGATGGAGGAATACATATAGAAGGATAGAAGGAGGGCGTGAGGGAGACAGGCAGAGGGAGTGAGAGAAAAGGATAATGCAGGGAAGGCCACATGTTTAAGGGAAGCCCTGAATTCATGCCATCAAAAGGAGGACTATACGGGTAGCTGGCGGGGAACGCGGTTGGACAGGGTGGGAACGAAAACGCACAAGGTGATGCTGCAAGGAAGTTCCCATTTAGATGTGCACAGTTGGGCAGGTAGGGGTTAATTAAGACCTAATCAGGGTTAATTACACGTATTGATTAAACCCTTTAAGGGTCGCATAGTGCTTTAATGAGCCATACCCTTGCTGGTCATGATGCATGACCAGAGCCTTGGAAAGTAACCCGTCGACCCTTTAGGAGCGCATCAAACCCGTAGAGGCGGGATAATGCATGAATGCAGCACTGGCGAGTTAATCGCCAGGGCTGGATTCATGCATTATGGCGACAAGGGGCATGGTGTATTAATGCAGTATGCTGTCGTTGGAGGGCTAAACCCTTTCATCCCTGTGTCCCTCACAGCAGACAAACTTCCCCTGTGTGAACAAAGAGCCCTGTGTAGTGTCTCTGTGGTGCTCACTCTCCCAGCACAGTCTCAATCCACCCACTCTCCCAGCACAGTCTCAATCCACCCACTCTCCCAGCACAGTCTCAAACCACCCACTCTCCAAGCACAGTCTCAAACCACCCACTCTCCCAGCACAGTCTCAAACAACACACTCTCCCAGCACAGTCTCAAACCACCCACTCTCCGAGCAGTCTCAATCCACCCACTCTCCCAGCACAGTCTCAAACCACCCACTCTCCCAGCACAGTCTCAAACCACACACTCTCCCAGCACAGTCTCAAACCAGCACATTCTCAGCCCCACCCACTCTCCCAGCACAGTCTCAAGTCAGCCAGAGAGTCACCTAGGCTCCCTTATGCGACCTGGACTGCCTTTTGACGCTGTTTCTTGGGGTTGGTCAAAAGTGGGGGGGAGGGCATGCACCCACACCCCCGGTTGCCACCCCCCTGCCCACAACATGACAAAACTTTGAAATAATTCTGCCCACGTATTTGAATCAGTGGCCTGTATCAATCAGCCATTGAATTAAATACCATCAAAAATAATTTTGGAGTGCAGAAAATTTCTTTTGAACCATGGTTTGAAAACATCATTGGATCGACTTAAATTATGAAAATCTTTCCTTATTTACAAAAGAACCCAACAGTCACTTTCATCAATGCCTAAATTTGACAAATGAACTTGATCCAATCAAAGTTCAAAAAGATAGTTCCCTGACCTTTCGCTTGTATTTCAATACCAGCTTTGTCCATTTCACTTAAATACTTTTGGTAGGGCCATGACGTCAGCAAATAAAGATGCGCACGGTCCATGCGTTTCCTCTTGACTTTTACATCCCCTGAAGGGTCGAAGAAACCTTAAACAAGGACTGACATTGGACAGATCAAAGATTTGCATGAATTAGTAAGGACCTTTCTGGTTGGCCACACCCAGCGAAATTACAAATGGCGGACCCATTGCTTATGAGTTTATAACCCTATATGCCCTCTATACTGTGATAAAAGTAGGGGCAAAAAAAAGGTTTGTTTCAGGTCACCCGACTGATCCTATTAAAACAGGGCCGACCCTCCCTTTTTTTATGCAATTTTGAAGTTTTTGTATTTTTACCCTTTTTTGGTAAATTTTAGGGTCTTCTTAGAGGCTGGCTACCGGTAGTACTTTCATGTAAAAAAATGGGGGGAATGAACTATTCTTGGAGCGCTTGTTAAAAAGTGTTCTCTCCCTGCGGCCTTGACGGGAGAGGTGCTGGAGGAGGGGTTAATGGACATTGGGTAATTCCATGTCGGATGTCGTTAGATGCTCGGGCCCCTGATTAAAATAACCCTTTAAGGGTCGCATAGTGCTTTAATACTCTATGCCCTTTGTCGTCATGATGCATGAATGTAGCCCCGCGAGTTACTCACCAGGGCTGCATTCATGCATCATGTTGACCCTACAGGGTTGATGCACTCTCTAAGGATCAGCATGATGCACTCGTATTCATGAAGCTAGTGCAAGATGATGACACATGTCTTGGCGCAACGCTCTGTCTTTTAAGGGTTAAAATGGGTGAAGGGGGAGAATCGGGGGGAAGGAGGATCGTTACCATCTCACACCATCTCCTCCACAACACCAAACACACAGGGTAGTCAATCCCTTTAAGGACGGCATGATACCTTAATGCATCATGCCCTTGGTTGTCATGATGCATAAATGCAGCCCTGGCGAGTAACTCACTTGTCCTGCATTCATTCATCATGCTGTTGAGACATTCCCGCAGGGTCGGCAGGATGCACTAATGTAGCACCGGCGAGTTACTCATCGGGGCTGCATTGGTGCATCATGACGACAAATGTCATCTTTTAGCGACATCCGTCCTTAAAGGGTTAATCCCCTTACCCTCCACCCCTGCTGTACTCTTTACCTACCCTCATGTATATTTATCTCCTTCTCTCACCCAATTCTCCTATTCCTCAGTACCAATCACGACTGGGACTTTTATTTTATGGTGAATACGGCAGACCCAGCTCTGGTCAGTATCTCACAGCCACCAATTCATCAAATGACAAATAAACAGAGTACTAGTAAACAACATTACTCATGATGAACAGTAAATATGGCTGATATTAGAGCAACTCAACCCCCCCCCCCCCCAACCCCCACCCCCACCCCCACAAATATAAACACATATAGTCCTCCAGTGAAAAAGAGCTATAATTTCAGGGGTGTGGCAACCGGGGGGACGGGGGGAGCATGCCCCCCCCCCTCACACACACACACACTCTTTTTTTTTAAAGTGTTTTATTCGGGTAAAAGATAACAGATACAAAAGAAAATGCATCACCTAGCATATGCGCTTTGCATTGCCTCCGCTAGGGCCCTTATCATGTCACATTTAACAATAATTTCACTTAAAAATCTGATATGGCGTAACACAGTGTTGTACTAATATGCTTATGTATAGTTACCTTTTTTTGACCTACTAGTACCCCCAAACAGGTTCCAACCTCAAAGCTCAAGAGAAAAGGGGTCAAAAGGGTCAGAAACCCCCCTATGGCCCCCTACCTTGAAGCTGCTTGCCACGGGACACCAGGGCAGACCCCCTCCTGTGGGTGTCAATTCAGCTCTGATATAACCTGATCTAATCCCACCCCATTATTTAATTAAGTAGATAGTTGCCAATACTACAGTTCCCCTTAGTCGGCCTCGCCATCTGGTGCCAGATTGAGTATGTACGTGTTCACGTGTAATTACACCAACTGATTACACGTAGTGAAATGTGTAGTGCAGGCTATTCAGGGTAATTACCGCGTACATTTTCACGTAGATTTACACGTACATTCACACGTACATTCACACGTATATTTTACACGAACACGTACATTGACACGTACATTTACACATACATTTACACGTACATTTACACGTACACATATATTTACACGTACACATATATTTACACGTACATTTACACCTACACTTACACGTACAGGTGCCACACCCATGAGGTACACAGATAATCTCCAGAATTTAGTCAATAGTGACGAACCTAGTCAGTCATTTTTGGCTCCCTATACGACCAACCATGGTTAGTTAATACTATCAACTATAGTCAGTAGTGACCAACCCACCTTAGTCATTCCATACCTATGAGTATTAGGCCTTACACATATTTTGTTTTGCCAGTCATTTCTGAATATCAGTTCTTCATTCACACACATGTCTCTGACTAACATGGGATAGCCACTACAGACTAAGCACGGGGCATTTAAACTACCAGTGTATACGGCCTTAACATGAATACTTAGTAGAGTCAACACTGGCGAGTTACTCGCCGGGGCTATGTCATTACCTTTAATCCCTTCTTGGGTTGCATTATGAAACAACTGGTACCTATTTTAACAGCTGGTATCAGTCCTTATCTCGCTGGTACCAAATCAAGCAATGGTGGCTCACATTAGGAGTCCCGCTACCCAGGAATACAATGGATACCGCGGTAGTTTTGAATCAGGCCCTGTTCCTGCAAGCACTATGCACTGTACTGTACTTTGGAACTAACAGAACTCGTGAGACATTGGCTCTGATCTCAGAACGCAGCTCGTTTATTGTGAATTGTTTGGTACCTGCTTCAATCTATCGAGATGAGCTTGCATTCTTGGGAGCAAAACCCATATATGCGTCACGCAGTGCAGCGTGGCCCTTATCAGGCTTATCTCTTCTAAGATAACACCTCCAGAGGGGTCAAACTGAATAGGCAATGACTGAGAAAAAAGCCAATCCTTATCACCAGAGGTCTACCTTACCCACAACAAAAAGTATTCCAGAATCTGACAAATATTCAAAATAGGCTTTGGGAATTAATTACACTATATTCTAATCCCATTAATGGACGAAAAAACCGCACGAATGGTAGCTTTTTCTAGTATATTGCCTATATATACAGGTCCTTTGTGAAACTGCCTCGCAACGAGGTCTTTTCCCGAGAAAACTGTGGAACTGGACATATCATTACATGTACATGGTCCTAACCAACAGGTACCTGCCTGAGGGAAAATACCATGTCCTTATACTACTTACTATAACGGCCTGCCCCTTAGCCTCCTTCCCGTATACTACTCACACCAGGCCCCAGGCTGAAAGTGAGACATGCCTGGGCAAAATATCACCCTTAAGGGCCACATGGTGCTTTAATGGTAGAATTATGACCTTGATCGTTATAATGTATGAAAGCAGCCCTGGCGAGTAACTCGCCAGTACTGCATTCATACGTACATCATGTCGACCCCATGGCGTTGATGCACCCTTACATAGTGCATCAAAGCACTGTGCTACCCTCAACGAGCTGATGTATTACTTATATATAAGGGGCCATCCATTAATTACGTACGCACATTTTTGCCCAAAATAGACCCCCCCCCACCCCCCCCCCTGTTGCACCATGTACGCATTTGGACTACCCCCCCTCCATGCGTACATACTCATTTCACTTTGACCCCCCCCCCCCAACTGATAAAGAAGGGATGCTATAAAAGGTATCGAAAACAGGGTTGATAGTTGCGTATGCAGGGGGAGACACCCTCTGGGATCTGTCTCTTATGGGGTTGGGGGGGAGGGGCTTGGATAATTTTGTTTAACCTGATAAGGAGATAAGATAGGGTTTACAGCCCAATTACCTGAAGTACCAGGATGTGCTAGTGCCGTATATGATTCAGGTGCCCCGCCCCACCCTATGTAGGGAGGTACCCCTCCCCCTAGCGGGCGGGGAAGAACTATTATATTTTACCTCAGCCTCACACGTGACCTGCCCGGAAGTAATTGGGATGTTGCATGATGGGTAGGGCACACCTTCCGGTTACGCTGCTCATCAAGTTGACTTGGTGTTCACTAGGGATGAGTGGTTTTAGGGGTGTAATAAGTCGACTGCAGCGCCATGGTGGCAGTAGCAGCGGCATAAACAGGCACTAAACTAGTCCTCGCTGATTCCGTAGAGCATTCCAACACTCGCATTGCTTGCTGGGGTAGTGGTGGTTACTTGCAGGTACCAGCGATTGCTTTCTGGGGGACAAGATGGCGGCCCCCGGTGAGTGACCTGTTAGAGTACTATAAGAGCACCAGTTTGATCCTATGGCCCCCAGTTGGGATAGTTGCCTCACATGTAAAATAACCCGTTAAGGACGGCATAAGGCCTCAGGGCTCCATATTCCTTTGGCGGCATCATCATCTCAATGAACCAATCCAGTACACAGTGAGAAGAAATAGCGTCAAAAGGGAGTCCAGGTTGCCTCCAGAATGACTCCCCTGAGCCTATGTGACTCTCTGGCTGAGCTAAGGAAGTCATCTGGGGGAGTCATATAGTTCTCTGGGTCATATGACTCCCCTAGAATTTAGAATATGGAAAGAATCGGATCATGTCACTTTATTTGCTGACTGTAGTCTCCCCTATTGCCCATTACGGGTTACATTGAAGCAACATGTAATGACGCAAACGCCAGCGAGGAACTTCATTGGTACACTGAAAAAGTAAACTTGTCTTCAGACTGGTCTAAGTGACTATCATAAAATAAACGAGTCTTAAGTTGTCTAACCTATCAGGTTACCACCCCTCAAATAGAATCTGGACCTGGCAAATGTTGGGTTTTCGGCTGGCACATACCAAGTGGGTCTTCTATCTCCAGCTAGAAGACCCACTTCCTTGTCACTTAGACGAGTTTTTGACTTGTTTATTTTATGATCGTCACTTTGAAGAGTCTGGAGTCTCTTTGAGTGTAGTGTATCAACATCGTATGGTCGGCATGATCCATGAATGCAGTACTATGCCTGTACATGGGAAAAAATTGACACGGGTGACACAGCGACACAGCCCTTTTAAAAATCGACACGGGTGACATGGCCCTTTTAAAAATCAACAGACATAGACATCATTATAAGGCCCTCGTATATTCTTTACACATAAAAATCGACACAGTAACACGGCCCATTTGATAAAACCCATGTAGAGGCACATGTAGAGGCACAGTACTGGCGAGTTACTCACCAGTGCTGCATTGATGCCTCATAACGATGGTGGACATAGTGCATTAAAGTATAATGCGGCCCCTAAATGGTTATGGAAGGCCTCAGCCCAACCTCAGTGAGGCCTGACTACAAGACACATTCATGCTGGCATGCTACCTCAGGTGGCGGGCTGAGGGGTACGTGGGTGCAGGGAGGGATAGGCATATAGCTCTCTAACTGGTGTGGACTTGTTTCCGCAGCTACAACATTTACACTGACACCAGCAATCTCGTGAGACCTTGGCTCTGCTCTCATATTGCAGCTTGTTCCCTGGAAGCTATGGGTTGTGAGTGTCTGGTCACTGCCTAAGTCTCACGATAGATTGCGAGCTCAGAACTTACATGGCCGCCCATACGGAGAAACCCGAGACTTCGCTATAGCTGGTCCATTCCGGGTCAGTTCAGAGCTACCAGTTTTTTTCCCAGCTTACATGATGTTACATGATGTTATATAACCTACACTGGGGTCCTGTTTTCTCCGTGTCCTGGTGACCATAGAGGCTCTGTGCTCCACGTCCCAGTCTAGGATACTCTGAGAATGTGGTTCCAGAGAGTGGGGTACTAAACTGTCATACTTAAAGGCCCGGAGGAGCGGGTACTCAAAAAAACAACAACATATTCTTCCTATCACTCATGATAAGAATCTTCACCGCAAGGACTGCACCCTCATTATGAGGTCAAACTAGGAACAGCTGTTTCCCTTTTAATCTTTCTCTCCCTTACACGATCCAGACTTATAGACAAGCAGAACAATGATAACGGCATCATTATTTCATCAGATCAATCTCTATCATTGAATTCACCCATCACAACCTCGCACTGCGATCATCCCTTGGCGTGGCTATTACCGGGTCTTGAATGCCTGTCATCACCGGTGGCTTTAAAAGTTATCGTATCGTATCGTATCAGGTGGATTTCGTTCAAAGAAGACAAAAAATGCCACCCACATTTCAGCAAAATATTCCCACGCGTTTCTCTTTGTTACTGTTAATTCTCTTCATTTGTGCAAAAATCCCCCCTACCTTTTTTTATTTTAATCTAATAAAATTACCACCCCCTGACATTGCTATTTATGTACAGGATGGTAACGCTGGTTTCCAGCATGTCCCCTATGTGTGTTTGTATAGGTCGTCTTGAGGTCAGCAGTAGCCTGTATTATCGCCCACCCACTCAGCCAAGCCGCTGGTTGGCTGCTGCAGCTGGTTCCCCCGATCACTCACTGTCTCCCATGTTTACCTGGGTACCAGCCCGATGTAAACAACGCACTTTGTCTCTGAACATCGCAATTATTTGTCCGGGGGTAGATGTCTAAATTCGACGCCGTGACATGGCCAATTCTTAAAATCGACATGTGACATGAGGCATGTAGTGACATGGTCATCATGACATGGGTCATAAATTGTCATAGGTTTGTTCCTAGTTTTACCTATGGGGATACACCCAAAAATACTCAAAAATGTGTCCCAGTAACATGTTGCGATAGTTTGAGTAGGTCAGTCGAATTGCTTTTAGAGTGGCATAATCACCGAGCATATCCTACTCACAATTCTAATACTCATCTAGTCTACTATGTGGTTAAGTGCGAGTGGCGAGAATTCCCCTTTAATGTTGAAAGTACCAGGGATGCTACAATGTGGTAGATAGGCTGAGGCATGTGCTGAAGTGGTCAGATCTAGCCGCCACAGTAAGCCTTCACTATTAATGTCTGCCCACGTGGCACAATCAGTTATGGTGCTATAGCATGGAGGCCAAGATGGCTGCCATAGCAGGACAACCAGTTAGGGTTCTATAGCATGGAGGCCAAGATGGCTGCCATAGCAGGACAACCAGTTAGGGTGCTATACCATTGAGAGAAGAGATGGCAACCAGTTATGGTACGATAGCTAGGGAGGACAAGATGGCTGCCATCGCAGGACAACCACCTATGGTGCTACAGCTAGGGGGACAAGATGGCTGCCACAAAATGACAAGATATGGTTTTATAGCTGGGGGGACAAGATGGCTGCCATCATGGGACAATCAGTTATGGTGCTATAGCTAGGCGGACAAGATGGCTGCCACTGCACGGCAACCAGTTAGGGTGCTATTGCATTGAGGGACGAGATGGTGCTATAGCTAGGGGGATGAGATGGCTGCCATCGCAGGACAACCAGTTAGGGTGCTATAGCTAGGGGGACAAGATGGCTGCCAAAACATGACAACCAGTTATGGTGCTATCCCAGGACAACCAGTTATGGTGCTATAGCTACCTCCAGGGCGGACAAGATGGCTGCTACTGCACTGCAACCAGTTAGGGTGCTATTGCATTGAGGGACGGGATGGTGCTATGGCTAGAGGGGACAAGATTGCTGCCATTGCATGACAACCAGTTATGATGCTATAGCTAGGGGGGCAAGATGGCTGCCATAAAATGACAACTAGAACTTATGGTTATATAGATAGCGAGGGGGGGGGGCAAGATGGCTGCCATCATGGGACAACCAGATACAGTGCTAGACCTGGGGTTCTGCGTGCAGGGCCCATCCCCGGGGGTTGGAGCTGCATGTGGAGTGACGCCACCTCCCAGACTCACTCACTACCCCTATTGTCACCCGGCCGCCGCCAATTTGTGACCGAGCTAGCACTGGGCCAATCAGTGTGGTTCTTACATGATGACTGCGGCGAGCTGACATGGCAAGAGCCAATCGACTGTCATGTAACAAATGAGCGAGTGAAGGGTGTGCCCGATGCTGGCTGACCTAGTCCTTTACAGGAACCCTGAGAGCTGGCCTGCCGGGTGTCTGATAGGGTGTTTTAACGACGGCTGTGATTGGTTTACCTGAGCACGGCTCTGATTGGCTGGCCGTGGGGAAGGCCTATAGCTGGTACCCTACAGACCTAAACTAGAAGTCTGTTATCAGATGGGTACCAGTAAAAGAAACATGAAATCACTCTAACTAATCTCCCATCCAAAATGGTGGCAGTATCACTTTGAAGACTTATCAATGCTAACTAGTGTCATCCAGGTAGACAACAAATAGGAAGTTAGAGATATCAGAGCAGAGAGGACCCGTCTATCACTGTGAGTCATATATCCCAATAGTTATAACGACGTCACGTTACATGTTAATTGCCACTTACCACTAAATAGGTCATGGGGAGGGGTCGCCACAGAAAACTGCAATACATACCTGAAATGAAAGATAAAGACACTGTTAGAACATAAATACTTATATAAATGCATAATCAAAGTTGCAGTCTGTCAGATCAAAATTGGCTACTTAAATTGAAAGGTATTTTGCCATGTATAAAGTCGTATCACTAGAATACAGGCACTGAGAGTGCGAGAAAGTGAGAAAGAGAAAGAGACAAGGAGACACTGGGCATATTAGGGAGTGCTCATTTTTCAACAACAGGGATGGGGGGGGGGGTGGATTTTTTTTTTTTGGGGGGGGGGTAAATTTGGACCCCTGACCCGGGGGGGGGAAAATTTAGACCCCTCTTGGGTGAAAAATTCAACCTGTTATGAATGTATCGGGCCTTGAGACTTCAAAATCCCTGAAATTAGGGAAATCCCTGAAGACTTTCATCCTGCGCATGATTTTCGGCCTGCTGGGGGGGGGGGTTAAAAAATGTCGATGCGGACTGATAAGATTTTGTGTTTGTATAGGTCAATCTCACCCCCCCCCCCCTGTTGTTAAACAATGAGCATTCCCTTAGACAAAAGGGTGGATTTGAGATGGAAGGGGGGAGGAGTGTTCCCGTGACAGTTCTCTCCAATCTTGGCGCTGAATGTGTTCTGATTCCTCCGTCACAATTGTCGTCTGTCACGGCACTAGTCCCGCACTCACGACATACAGGAGATGAAGGTAATTCTGCCTTCTGATTGGCTAAAAATATTGTGTTTCTGCTATATTCAGAGACCGCCACAAAAAGATGGATTTCATTATGAATGTAAGGAGAATTGGGTAAAATCTAAATTGTAGAGATTTAGATAATTTTAGAATCTATAAAAGGAAGTGCCCTCAGCATCATTTGTCAATCACACCAAGATCATTTTCGATTGTTTTCTTTTCATTAACAAAAAAAAAGTATATGTACAGGATTAACATATATTTACACTAAATTATATATAGGATTCTAGTTGTGTTGTATATGAATTTAAAACATCCAACATAAATAATATATGTTGAAATGTTTCAGTTCATTCTACCAATTGTGGCACCTTAGAGTCTACACAGTGCCCTGAAAGGCAAGTTAAGTCGATGGTATTGACCTTGGATGCCTCAATTACCGCTGGTTCATTGTAGATGACCTCTTGTGCTAGAGAACCCTTTAAGAACGGTTGTCGCTAAAAGATAGCCTTTGTCGTCATGATGCACCAATGCAGCCCCGGCGAGTAACTCGCCAGTGCTGCATTGGTGCATCATGCCGACCCTACGGGAGTGTCTCAACCCGGTAGGGTCGCCATGATGATTGAATGCAGCACTGGTGAGTTACTTGCCAGGGCTGCATTCATGCATCATGACGACCAAAGGCATGATGCATTAATGCATGATGCCGTCCTTAAAGGGTTATATAATGTAGAGAAATGGCACCCCTCGTGGTGCCACACCTTGTAGGTAGTTGTATGTGTCTAAAAGTCCCATTGTTTGACCCATTGAGCAATAATGTATACAAATATTTACACTTGAGATGCTACCTATTGTGGGCCTATAGTAGGGTGTATCTGAAGGCGCCCCATATGTGACCTCTTATTGAACTGGGATGTTCATAAATATTTACCCTTGAGATACCAGGCCATGTTGAACTTCTTTTTGTGTGTATTTAACCCTTACGGGCAGCATAGTGCTTTAATGTGCTCTGCCATGATGCATGAATGCAGGTCTGGTGTGTGTATACGCATTCACGCATCATGCCGACACTTTGGGAGTGTATCAGCCCGAACGGTACGACATGATGCACGAATGCCGCCGTCGCGAGTCACCCTACTGAGGTACATCCATGCATCATGATTATAAAGGACAAATCAAAGCAGTATGTGGTCCTTAAAGGGTTAGGACTGAGTGGGCTGTGTACACATAAGCCTTACAGTACTGTAGTCTGTCCTACACTGGAGCCCTGTGCAGCGCAAATACGTGCTAGCTCTCCTAGGTGCGCAGACAAACGTTCTGAGCGCAGTCTTAATCTCAAATCTTAATATATGATCTGATAGCCTCCCTTATATCTACCATCTAGTGTCACACACGCAAACTATGCTACCTGAGGTTTGCCCTTTATAGTATATGCCCTACGCTCAGATGAGACAACATAAACATCTAAAAGAAAAGAAAAAGAAGGGGAAAAAAACAGGGTTACATACTAATAACAAGCCTGTCCTACGATGGACTGTATAGGCTTACCACTACTAGTTGTGCCATCTTCACTTGGTGATTAAGATTTTTAAGATCTAAGATTTTAAGTCTAAGATTATTTACTTAGGATTAAGATTGCACTCAGAACGTTTGTCCGCGCACCGAGCAGAGCTATCCCGGACGTGCCTGTGCAGTCGCGTATGACTGCCTCCCAGAGATTTCTCCACGGCCGCCTACATAATTGAGAGGTATCAATATCATTTCACTCAGTCGAGCAGCTCACTCGACTCCCGCCACTCCCCGCGAGTCACTCGTCACGCCTCGCTACTCATTGAGTTACACTCAACCAGCAGGGAGTGCGCATATACCGCTCTATCGGGCCATCCACGCGGGCAGCCATTTTGTCCCCCGAAAGCACTCTAATGAGGTTGCTGGTTTCAGCGAGTATACAATTTACTGCTGGATACCAGTCTATGTTAACTGGTGGATTTGTATGTTTTTAGTTCCCGTCCCCACCGCTGTTACTGCAAATGTGGCGCTGCAGTCGAGCACTAACCCCTTATATGCAGCAATAGGGATATTTAAGTTTAGTTCCAGGATCGCCCACTTGGGGCGCAGGGGTGTTTTTAGTGACTACACATCTCCCAGAGAGTAACGTCTGAAGGCTGTCATTATCGTAGATAATATGAACAAATTGTACATCTGTGTAAGAATGTGTAGACACCACAAGCATGCTTTACATGGGAAGATGCCCCTGCCTGCTGGTTGAACAACAGATCCCACCAAATCCAGATCACCTTTTTTTTCTTAACCCTAATGAAATTGATGTAACACACAGCTCTTAAACTGAAACCTATATAATGATCATAATCATATATTAGCTTAAAATCATCGATGAATTGATGTATTTGTATATAATTGACTGTGATATTGAGAAAGGAATATTTAGGGAACAGGGTATGGGCCAATTGTGGTCTAGACTGGGGAGACATCGGGAAGGCTCAGAGGATAGCACCCACACCCAGGCAAATATCAGCGTCAGCCTGACACTGGCCCTATCGCCTAAAGCACTCATATACCAGAGTCAAACACTGCTGGACTAAAATAGATGAGTCAAGGCCCATTCTAGTGAGGGTCAGGCTATGTTGGACTTTCAATTAGAGCCTCTACTCACCCAGGATTGCTTGAGAGTCTAGCTATACTGGATCCTCATGCTAGAGTCTGGCAATGCTGGACACTGGGGAGAGTCTCTTTGAGCCTGCAAGAGTCCAGCATTCCCAGACTCTAGCATGAGGATCCAGCAGGGCCAGACTCTCAAGCAATTTTGGGTGATTAGAGGCTCTAGATGAAGGTCCAGCATAGCCTGACCCTCACTAGAATGGCCCTGGGCTCATCTATTATAGTCCAGCAGTGTCTGACCCTTGTATGAGAGTCGGCGACATTGACGGACACTGATATTTGCCTGGGTGCGGCACTATAGTAGAGTGTCTGTCCCCTCCCTATGTATTGAGGCAATACGGCGCTGCGTGGGAGGTGGTGAGTGGTGGAGATAAATCTCGGGTCACAAACACGGCACAAACACCTAACCCTTTAAAGAGTAACTCACCGACACTGGACGCGAGTAACTCGCCGGCACTGGACGTGAGTAACTCGCCGGCATTGAACATGAGTAACTCGCCGGTACTGAACGTGAGTAACTCGCTGGCATTGGATGTGAGTAACTCGCCGGCATTGAACGTGAGTAACTCGCCGGCACTGGACGTGTGTAACTCGCCAGTACTGAATGTGAGTAACTCGCCGGCACTGAACGTGAGTAACTCGCCGGCATTGAACGTGAGTAACCCGCCGGCACTGGACGTGTGTAACTCGCCAGCACTGAATGTGAGTAACTCGCCGGCACTGAACGTGAGTAACTCGCCGGCATTGAACGTGAGTAACCCGCCGGCACTGGACATGTGTAACTCGCCAGTACTGAATGTGAGTAACTCGCCGGCACTGGACGTGAGTAACTCGCCGGCACTGGATGCGAGTAACTCGCCGGTACTGCCCTAGTCCTATATCTACCCTACCCTAGAGTTTAGACAAATTCATTTCTGTGTGTGCAATCTTGAGCCAATTAAGGGTCGCATAGAGTTTCAATTTCCTATGCTCTTTGCCGTTATTATCAATATATGAGTAACTGGCATGTAACGAGCCCCATGTTTTGGGGTTTCTTAGTCTTACCTTCTTCGCTCTACCCAGCCTCCGTTGCCCTTATATTCCCCTATCAATAAACATGTACACACCCTCCCTCCCCCCCCCCCTACTTGCCCTTGTCAGTGCCCGCCCACTCGGGTCACGTGGTAGGGGTTAAATGACGGTACTCCGGGTGCAGCCAAATTGGCAGCACTTTGTCGCTGAGCAGGGGAGAGTTTGTCTACAGCAACTCTACTATATAGAGGCTGGCTGCCTGTTAGGGAGTGGTCATTTTTTAACAAGATTGGGGGGGGGGGAGTGGATTTTGGGGGTACCATAAAAATTTGGACCCCTTCAAGGAGGGAACCAAAAGATTTTGAGCGCCCTTTAGGGGCCCAAGCAACTCTGCCTCCACTTTTTCCTATGAGGGACAGGTACATTTTGGGAAATGTGTGCATTATATCAGAGGGTCTTGGAAAATTTTGGGGGCCCGAACATATTCAGGCCCTTTCTCTTCGGGGGTTTGGGGTTTTGGTCCCCCCTGCCCCCCCCCCCTTTACCCCCACCACTGCTGGGGTGCTGTTTGTGGCTGTAAGCATGTGTGTGGGGTGGGGATGGTGGGGGTGTTATTTGTCTCAGCACCTCCCGCGCCTCTCCTTATTGTCTCCATTTGTAAGGAGTGGGCTCTGGAGCTTCGATCTGCTGAGGGAGACAAATACTTTACTAATTACTCCTTAAATTCCACTGCTGATAAAGCTTAGGGATCAAACGGGCCGGTACATCAGTCAATCCACCCACACCCTGGCCACACTCAAAAAGTAAACTTGTCTCCAGACTCTTCCAAGTGTCATCAAATAAACGAGTCAAAACTTTGTCTAAGTGACAAGGAAGTGGGTCTTCTAGCTGGAGATAGAAGACCCACTTGGCATGTGCCAGCCCAAAACCCGACATTCGCCAGCTCCAGATTCCAGTTATATTGGGGTGGCGGTGGGGGGGGGGGGGGGGGGTACATCTGGTCTCCCCAGGTTTCAACACCTCGACCCCCCCACCTCCCCCCCTATGACACCAGTCAGGGTTATTTGGTCACCATGGATCCATGACAGATAAGAGAGCCCCATCTGTCCACCAGATTCTGCTAACATCTGTTGTAGTATCAAACCTTTTTAACCCTTTAAGAACCACATTGTGGTTAAATCTGCTATGCCCTTTGTCGTCATGGTTTATGATGCCGAATGCACTAGTGACTATTTACTCGCCCGTGTTGTGTTGGTGCATCAACTACCCAATGCTGCATTCATGCATCATGACGACCAAGGGCAGGATGCATTCATGCATCATGCCGTCCTTGTAGGGTTACCACTGAATGTACCAATGTTGTAGGTTTGTGTTGGTGGTACAGAGGCATTGTTCTCTCATTGATTCCTACAGATCAATCAGACACCAACCTATAGGGGTGTAACACAGCGACCACAGCGCCATGGCACCAGTAGCAGCGGTAGAGAACGGAACTAACCCCAAAAAATGCCCACCAGGTATCCCTAGACTGACACCCCCTCCTGCCATGTTTGGGGTGAGTTCTAAGTTTGGGGGTACCAGATGCATGTCTCTCGGGGGACAAGATGGCGGCGTCCAGGGGAGAACCTGCTAAAACCCTATAGGTGATCAATAGAGGGTGAAGTAATCAGGGTGTGTATGGTGGTAGCCGCAACAGGTGCTGCCATGATTACCTCCATGTTGGGGCACACTATGGGTTTAAGTCGCCCTGAGAAAAGACATGTCGCCATATGACATGATTTGACATGTTTTTGGTGAGTAAAAGTAAAAGACGAATCCCTGAATGAGACTGCCGGAATGGACAACAGGTGTTCACTTCACTCTGATACTAGTTACTAAGTAGGCTATGTCCATTTCAGTACGACATTCATCACACAATCATACATGTCAATTTTATTTCCTGCCCGTCATTCCTGGTGTCAGACAACACTAGTAGGCTATGTCCATTTCAGTACGACATTTATTACGCAATTATACATGTCCATTTCATTTCCTGCCCGTCATTCCTGGTGCCAGATAGTCTATAAACAAGCATATGAACTTCAAACTCGTCTGATCTATAATAAAGTGGCATCAAAAGCAGATTACTATGGGTACCACATGTATTGTTTTAAAACAGGTCCTAAAGGGGTGAAAAATCCCTTTATTCCATTAACAAATGCCTCACTCATTGCCATATGTAACATTTTGCCAATGTGCAATATCTTAAGGGAGGGCTTCAATAATGGAATAAAGGGCATTACAGTAACTTTTATTATTATATCTTTCTCTTAACCCTTTCGTGCCCAGAACTATTGTTGAAAGACAGTTTCTTTACATCATCATTGGTAAATTGGGTAACCAATGAATTTTTTGTTCTGAGATATGCTTTATATTATATTTTTTGAAAGCTATTGAAGTGTCCCTTTCAATACTATTTAAAACAAAATTCTATTTTGGGTTGCCATGACAACCAGAAACATTCTTTTCACTGATATCAAGTAATATTGCCATCCAAGGGCCAGATTTTGCTCTTTTAGATGGTAATATCCTACATTGGCTTAGAAAACGTTCCTTTTGGGGTTCTAAATGAAGGCATATCTATTAGAAATAGAAAGATATCAACATTGTAATTGGAATCTTTAGAGAAAACCTTTAAAAAATGTTTTTAATCATTTTTTAATCAATATTTTCATTTTTTATCAATATTTCTGTAATTAATCTACTGTACTATTGCTAGAGCGCGCACTTTTAGTGCTTTTAAGGCAATATTAAACTCATAATATTTTCTAGTCCAACATCCCATCAACACACACAGACATGCCATAATAGGATATCTGGTATCGTTAGAAAGCCTATGTAATTGTGCTTAATTCAGTCCTAAAATGACCTCAATCAGAGCCCTATGGCACCCAGGGTGCTCTGCTGAACATATATAGGTGTAAAAGCGCGCACTTTTGGAGTTCTGGGCACGAAAGGGTTAAATCATGTTTTAGAGGGGCGGGTTGAAGAAAGAACACTGTTTCGGTCAACCCAAACGTATCTAGATATTATTAGAAATGGCTATAGTACTATGGTTTTAAGTCGCCCTTAGGGCGACTTATTCCTCAGGAGTACCTAGTCTTTTCACATATGCCTTCCACATGAAAATATGAAATAAGGGGGATGAATAAACCTTCAGTTTTTAGTTTCTTTTCCTGACAATGAGGCTCTAAGTTTTAGGTCGCCCTATGAATGAAGCTGCGCTGGCCACCCTTGTATACCCCCAAAACTTTATCCAAGCCCCTATTTTTGTATCTGTCCCCATAAGGAAACCCTTTCCCCAAGGGGGGTGTTTTCCCCCAGGAATGCTTTTAGTTTCTATTATATTTAGGCATGGTCAACATATATACTACTATGGTTTTAAGTCGCCCTTAGGGCGACTTAAAACCATAGTAGTATATAGGGGAAGAGACCATGCAGAAAAAGGAAAAAAACAAAACAAAAAAAGGTGGGCGACTTAAAACCATAGTAGTATATAGAAAACATCCCTATATAGAATAGAAGCTAAAAGCATTCCTGGGGGGAAAATATCCCCCTTGGGGAAAGGGTTTCCTTATGGGGACAGATACAAAAATAGGGGCTTGGATAAAATTTTGGGGGAATATAGCATCTACGGTAAGGGTCAAGCTGAAGTTTTATCCTATGGGTGGCAGGGGCAGGCACTATAGGTTAACATGGGCGACTTAAACCAGTACCTATAGCTATGGGTTTAAGTCGCCCTTTTTGCAGCAGGTTTAAGAAGGGCGACTTAAACCAGTACCTATAGCTATGGGTTTAAGTCGCCCTGGGAGATGTAGAAATAAGTGACAAGGTACCAACCAATGATAGGTCACATGTAGGGACATTTTAAGGGAGTTGTCAGTTACTAGGAACAGGTTCCGTCTTTTACTTGTAACCGACAGGGCGACCTAAACCCATAGATGGCCCATGTTGGCCTCGGCCAGCTTCTACCTTACCACTTAGATAGTCTGGGAGCAGGCTATCATCCTACCAGAATACACATCTTCTGGGTACCTCTGTCAAGTAAAGTGTTAATTACACACTACCCCCCCCCCCCCCCACCTAATCAGTCTTTGGCAAATCCTGCCGCACAGTGGCAATGTCCGCCTAGAAAGGCTCTGATCCAGTGCAATGACTGGTGTAGCCAGATCAGATGTCCTGCGGATTCTGGGCTTTTCAGAACTGAAAGAATTTTTCAAATATTCCAAGTAGAACTGAAATTAGAAGTCAGAGAGTACACCCTAATATTCTAGGCAGTGTGAAGTCATTTTCTTTTAGCATTAACTGTAATAAGTTGTCTAAATTGCATGCAAGACTTTGATTTTGGTATCCGGTCCTGCAAATCTATCCAGTCTTGGAAAATTGGCAAACTGCAGGACCGAATGTCTTGCATAGTGAAAAAGTTTTCGCAAAGACTGCCTAATTTTTATTACCCCTTTGATTGGGAAAATAATCTGTCTATAGTTAGATGTATATTGACCAATTAGTGCTACCAAAGTGGCGTAAATGGGTATCAAATAAAATGAAGCTCTGCCCCAGACCATACACCATTGGGAGCCGGAGAAGTGTTTGGATGGGAGTCGGAGACTGCCTCCATGTCGGGCTCACACGTTCAGCATGTACACTGTCTACACTGAAAATCCATAGGTTGAGAGGGTTAGTCAGTACAGACTAACTCAGGTTGGTCATATGAGTGTTAGTCACAATGGCAAAGTTATATTCAAAAATGACCAAGGGGTCAGTCAGTAGTGGCTAACCTAGGTCCATCATTGGTGTGTTGTATTTGTATACCACTAGTTATTGCCACCTGTGATGACCACTCAGTGGCTCCCCCTGGAACTAAAAAGACTAAGGTGGGTTGGTCAGTAGTGACCAACCTGACAAAAATAACTAATCTAGGTTGGTGGTATAGGGAGCCAAAAAATGACTAACTAGGTTAGGCACTAGTGACTGAGAGGTTGGGCGTATAGGGAGCCTAGGAATATCAGTGTACTGGGTTTACATCTACACGTTTAGTTTAGTGGGTATTAAAGGGACTTTCTACTTGTTGCAGGATTACTGATGTTCTATTGACTTTTGCATATAACTCAGGATTAATTTAGTTTGATGTATTATCCAATAGAAAATCAAAACAATTTCCATGTCATGGTACTAACTTTCATGATACGGCCATTTGAGCAAAGGAGTACCTTAACTATAGAAATGAATAGGAGAACAGCTTTTTTACATTATCTGTCATGGATAATCCCCTTCTTCTCGCACTTAACCACATAGTGGGCTAGAACAGTACTAGAATTGTGAGTGGAATACGCTCGATGATTATGCCACATTAAGGGTCGGTATGATGCTCTCCGAGCCTTGCCAGGCTTTGGAAGGAGAGCCCAGCATTGCCAGACTCTGGAAGGAGAGTCAAGCATTGCCAGGCTTTGGAAGGAGAGCCCAGCATTGCCAGACTCTGGAAGGAGAGTCCTGCATTGCCAGGCTCTGGAATGAGAGTGTCAGGCTCTGGAATGAGAGTGTGGTATTGCCAGACTCTGGAATGTTAGTCCAGCGTTGCCAGACTCTGGGAGGAGAGTCAACCAATGCCAGGCTCTGGAATGACAGCCCAGCCTTGCCAGGCTCTGGAATGACAGCCCAGCATTGCCAGGCTCTGATATGAGAGTGTAGGATTGCCAGACTCTGGAATGAGAGTCCAGCATTGCCAGTTTTTCTTACAACACAACAGTCACCAACAGCAGTGGAACACCGCCTTTCCCTGACGTAATGGTGATGGATGGACTAGATACCGACCGCCGTACCACTCCGGCTGATGTCTGTACATCGTCATTCCATCTGCGAAATTATTAGAGCATTTATTCAACTATCGACAAATGCGGACATGTGTCGCTGTAGTAAGAAACTCGACGGGCAAATGGCCAGGACTTGGAATACCCCGTATCACTGGTATAATGATGATGGATGCAAAGCAGCGCACCACTCTGTCCCTGTGTCCAAACCCCCCCCCCCCACACACACACACACCACACTACCCCCCCCCCCCCCCCCCACACACACACACACTGCCCCACCCTATCTGTCCCTGCATCATGTAACGTTGCATTAGCCTGCTGAATAAATTATCTATTTTCCTTGATTTGATTAAGCTGCGTTTGTAAAGTTCTAATCAGGCGTTCCCCTGGAGATCCCATGTTCAATGTTTATTGATGGTCAAATGGCGGCGCGCTGATCACACAGTTAACCCTTTAAGGTCAGCATAGTACCCTTTTCTGTTAAAATGTATAAATGCAGCCCTGGCGAGTCTAATCACCAAGGCTGCATCCATGCATCATGTGGACACTACAGGGTTGAGACACTCCTGAAAGGTCGGCATGATGCATGAATGAGTAGTACTCACCAGGGATGCATGCATTCAAGCATCGTGATAACAGACAGCATAGCTCATTAAATCACTATGCTTCCATTAAAGGTCAAATGGCTGAATGATGACCCTTTTTGTGCATTGAGGGTGCACAGGGAGCCAGTATAATGCCCACATTGTTGCGGGTAGCAGTGGTCGGGGAGCAGGGTGGCACAGGCGGTTACACAGGCTTTGTTCTCCCTCAATAGCAGTGAACTGTATAGGTTTGAATGATGACTGGCATTCCGCTACATATACTGAACTCTCTGCCTCTGTCTGTCTGTCTGTCTCTCTCTCTCTGTCTCTACCTGTCTCAATAGGCTGCGTACGTTAATCCGATAAAACAGAGTTTAGAAGTTACAAAAACCCTCGAATCAGGACAGGAAGCCACGGCCTGGTACGCTTTAAGTATGGGGGCTAGGAAAAACATTCAAATTTCTTCTTCCGTGTAAATCTCTTATATAAATCATGATATGGACCGGGAGGATACATGCCTGACACACAATTATCTAAAGGTATTTCCAGTAGAAATCTTTCTTTCCTGAGACATTTTTCCCCCCCGAAATTCCCCATAGTGTGAAATCGCTTCCTGTCCTGATTCGAGGTTTTTTGTGACCTACTAAACTCCGTTGTATCTGGTTAACTTACGCACGCTATCTCGTACTAGATATCTAGATTGTGTGAGCCCTATGTATATATACAGCTCACATAAAGCATATAGATATAATCTATACAAGCTGCATATCTATTTGTCTCTGCCTCCCTCCTCCCTCACCACACCCCCTGTCTGTCTCTGTCTCCCTCACCACACCCCCTGTCTGTCTCTGCCTCCCTCACCACACCCCTGTCTGTCTCTGCCTCCCTCACCACACCCCTGTCTGTCTCTGCCTCCCTCATCACACCCCTGTCTGTCTCTGCCTCCCTCACCACACCCCTGTCTGTCTCTGCCTCCCTCCTCCCTCATCACACCCCCTGTCTGTCTCTGCCTCCCTCCTCCCTCATCACACCCCCTGTCTGTCTCTGCCTCCCTCCTCGCTCACCACACCCCTGTCTGTCTCTGCCTCCCTCCTCGCTCACCACACCCCCTGTCTGTCTCTGCCTCCCTCCTCGCTCACCACACCCCTGTCTGTCTCTGCCTACCTCCTCCCTCACCACACCCCCTGTCTGTCTCTGCCTACCTCCTCCCTCACCACACCCCCTGTCTGTCTCTGCCTACCTCCTCCCTCACCATGCCCCCTGTCTGTCTCTGCCTACCTCCTCCCTCACCACACCCCTGTCTGTCTCTGCCTCCCTCACCACACCCCCTGTCTGTCTCTGCCTCCCTCCTCCCTCACCACACCCCCTGTCTGTCTCTGCCCCCTCACCACGCCCCTGTCTGTCTCTGCCTCCCTCCACCCTCACCACACCCCTGTCTGTCTCTGCCTCCCTCCTCCCTCACCACACCCCCTGTCTGTCTCTGCCTCCCTCACCACACCCCCTGTCTGTCTCTGCCTCCCTCCTCCCTCACCACACCCCCTGTCTGCCTCCCTCCTCCCTCACCACACCCCCTGTCTGTCTCTGCCTCCCTCCTCCCTCACCACACCCCCTGTCTGTCTCTGCCTCCCTCCTCCCTCACCACACCCCCTGTCTGTCTCTGCCTCCCTCACCACACCCCCTGTCTGTCTCTGCCTCCCTCCTCCCTCACCACACCCCCTGTCTGTCTCTGCCTCCCTCACCACACCCCCTGTCTGTCTCTGCCTCCCCCCTCCCTCACCACACCCCCTGTCTGTCTCTGCCCCCCCTCCCTCACCACACCCCCTGTCTGTCTCTGCCTCCCTCACCACACCCCCTGTCTGTCCCTGCCTCCCTCACCACACCCCCTGTCCCTCCCTCCTCCCTCACCACACCCCCTGTCTGTCTCTGCCTCCCTCCTTCCTCACCACACCCCCTGTCTGTCTCTGCCTCCCTTCTCCCTCACCACACCCCCTGTCTGTCTCTGCCTCCCTTCTCCCTCACCACACCCCCTGTCTGTCTCTGCCTCCCTCCTCCCTCACCACACCCCCTGTCTGTCTCTGCCTCCCTCCTCCCTCACCACACCCCCTGTCTGTCTCTGCCTCCCTCACCACACCCCTGTCTGTCTCTGCCTCCCTCACCACACCCCCTGTCTGTCTCTGCCTCCCTCCTCCCTCACCACACCCCTGTCTGTGTCTGTCTCCCCCTCCCTCACCACACCCCTGTCTGTCTCTGCCTCCCTCCTCCCTCACCATACCCCCTGTCTGTCTCTGCCTCCCTCACCACACCCCCTGTCTGTCTCTGCCTCCCTCCTCCCTCACCACACCCCTGTCTGTGTCTGTCTCCCCCTCCCTCACCACACCCCCTGTCTGTCTCTGCCTCCCTCCTCCCTCACCACACCCCCTGTCTGTCTCTGCCTCCCTCCTCCCTCACCACACCCCCTGTCTATCTCTGCCTCCCTCACCACACCCCCTGTCTGTCTCTGCCTCACTCCACCCTCACCACACCCCTGTCTGTGTCTGTCTCCCCCTCCCTCACCACACCCCCTGTCTGTCTCTGCCTCCCTCCTCCCTCACCACACCCCCTGTCTGTCTCTGCCTCCCTCCTCCCTCACCACACCCCCTGTCTATCTCTGCCTCCCTCACCACACCCCCTGTCTGTCTCTGCCTCACTCCACCCTCACCACACCCCTGTCTGTGTCTGTCTCCCCCTCCCTCACCACACCCCCTGTCTGTCTCTGCCTCCCTCCTCCCTCACCACACCCCCTGTCTGTCTCTGCCTCCCTCCTCCCTCACCACACCCCTGTCTGTCTCTGTCTCCCTCACCACACCCCCTGTCTGTCTCTGCCTCCCTCACCACACCCCTGTCTGTCTCTGCCTCCCTCCTCCCTCACCACACCCCTGTCTGTCTCTGTCTCCCTCACATCACCCCTTGTCTGTCTCTGCCTCCCTCACCACACCCCCTGTCTGTCTCTGCCTCCCTCCTCCCTCACCACACCCCCTGTCTGTCTCTGCCTCCCTCCTCCCTCACCAAACTCCCTGTCTGTCTCTGCCTCCCTCCTCCCTCACCACACCCCCTGTCTGTCTCTGCCTACCTCACCACACCCCCTGTCTGTCTCTGCCTCCCTCCTCCCTCACCACACCCCTGTCTGTCTCTGCCTCCCTCCTCCCTCACCACACCCCTGTCTGTCTCTGCCTCCCTCCTCCCTCACCACAACCCTGTCTGTCTCTGCCTCCCTCCTCCCTCACCACACCCCCTGTCTGTCTCTGCCTACCTCACCACACCCCCTGTCTGTCTCTGCCTCCCTCCTCCCTCACCACACCCCTGTCTGTCTCTGCCTCCCTCCTCCCTCACCACAACCCTGTCTGTCTCTGCCTCCCTCCTCCCTCACCACACCCCCTGCCTGTCTCTGCCTCCCTCCTCCCTCACCACACCCCCTGTCTGTCTCTGCCTCCCTCCCCCCTCACCACACCCCCTGTCTGTCTCTGCCTCCCTCCTCCCTCACCACACCCCTGTCTGTCTCTGCCTCCCTCCTCCCTCACCACACCCCCTGTCTGTCTCTTCCTCCCTCACCACACCCCCTGTCTGTCTCTTCCTCCTACACCAAACTCCCTGTCTGTCTCGTTCTCCTCCCTCTCTGCAATACATTGCCACATTGGCAATTACATATCAATAATTGTCATCGACATAAATCAGATGTCAATGACATCCCTAGAGCCTCCCTCACTCACCGCACTACCTTGCTATCTCTGCTTTTCCCCTACATACACACATTTCATATACCTGTTCATTTTCCTATTTTGATTATTCGCCTGCATGTCATTTAATACAGCCTCAGTAAATTGGTCATTGGTCCTACCTTGTAGATATATGACACATGATTGCTGGGGACAGTCCCATTTACCTGTACAATGGCTACCATTGATTATACTTCACCTGGTTTTCTCTGCTATTGTACTTTTTCTGGGTTAATTCCCCGGTCTGCTTAAATTACCGGTCTGGTTTGGGGGGTTCATACTAGTCCAGGCCAGAATTCGTTATTTTATCATCCCAATTTTACAGCATAGTATAGCTGGACAAATCGATAATGAAAGGGGAATAAGCTAGAAAACCTGCTTAGATATGTAGTATTTGGTACTGAACCCCCGCTGAAATAAATAGCGCCCCTCTTTAATGAAAGAAAAGGCTGCGCATAAATTTGAGCCCCCTACATTTACATGTAGTGGGGCAGATTTAGTCATAATTCTGGGGTAATCGTTCAAATTGTCTCAGAAGCACCAAATTTGGTGAGAGAAATCATCATAATTGTCTTTCTGCCTATTTCGAATGGTGGTACTTTGTAGACATAACCATTAGGACTGCTTACTCTTGTTTGGGGGGGGGGGGGGAGGGGCTGAACTGATTTTCCACCCCGAGGGAGCAGCAAACCACCTGGTGGCCAATGTTGGAACCAGATGGCAGTCCCCTCAGTAAAGATGGAAGGTGGGGGGGGGGTAACAATGAAGAATAGGACTACCCTTTTATGGCATAATGCCTGAATGCAGCCCTGGTGGGTAACTAGCCAGTGCTGCATTCATGCATCATGCCAACCCGATGGGTTGATGCACCCCCGAAGAAGCTGCATGATGCACCAATGCACCAATGCAGTTATTCCCCAGGCATTGCGGTGGTTCATCCAAGACAAATGAAGCCTTGGATTGAGGCATCTTATTGTCCTTAAAGGGTTAATTTGTGATAATGGAATGAGTCACTTAGATATATTACAATTATAGTATACAAGTGATATGATTATCTAGTATTACTAAAATCATTGAGTAGAGGTTAAACTGTTTTGTCAAAGGTCGCTGACTTTCTCACACCAATTATAGGAGGTCGGCCATGGCTGTTGTCTACTGTGAACTCAACCAAGGGAACAAAAGGTATGTTTCAGGTAACATGAGAAGAAAATGTAAGGGTCGGTAGGTCGGATTTTTTTCCCCTTCTATTTTTTCTAGATATCGAGGTACTAGTCCTTGTCTCTGAAGACCTTAAACTTGACCAAAAAAGTAAAAATACGAAAATCTCTTCAAAATTGCATAAAAAACATAGGGTCGGCCCTGTTGTGATAGGGTCGGTCAGGTGACCTGAAACCTGTTTTTTGGGCCTAAACGTGAGTTTCAGCTCACTCAAACAGGTGCATGGAGATTTTTTTAATAAAATGATTATTTCTCAGCTACTTAGTGTTTTAATTTTAAAGGTAAATCCCTACAATACCGAGCATTTCTTTCACTCATACCCCTCAGTACACAATATGGGTTTCTATAGTATATTATGAACAGATTTACCGACAATGTAATATTAAACGCACCTTTTTTCTCTTCACTCTATCCTTCCCACCCACTCCTCTGCATGGTTCCGTGAGAGACGGACATTAGCTGAGCCTTTAAAGGCTGCATAGTGCTTTAATGCAGCATGTCCTTTATCACCATGATACATGAATGCAGCCCCAGTATAAATGACTCACCAATGCTGCATTCAAGCATCATGCCGACCCTATGGGGATGATACAATCCATAAGGGTCGGTGAATGCAGCCCTGGCAAGTATACACCCACCATGGCTGCATTTAACCATGTTTCATGACGACAACATGTATATCACATTAAAGCACTCTGATGTTATGGGTTAGATGTGTAGGGGGTGTAGAGGTAATGATAGCGTTGTCTGACACGGGCTGCTGACCCTGCATGTTACACACCTGTACACACCTGTAGCTGATTACAACCTCTGTCCAGGTAGGACTCTAATGGAGGGTGCTTCTGGGGGAACAATAGGTGTGCAGGCTATCAGGAATTCAACAACCAGTGCAAATACGACTACTCTACCTATATTTGCTATTCCTCAAAGGACATTTATATCTAGGCCAGAACCCACGGTTATTTCTACTGAGACTCACATAACCTCACAGCTGTGGTTTGTAATAGATAGACTATGGTTATGTGAGGCTAACTCAAAATGTAACTACTGTAGAGTGGCAGGCACCCTATAAGGGTGCCAGCCAGTTTACTGTGGTTATGTGTTAGATAGACGACACCTGGCCAGGGTTCTTCCATATACCCACTGCGCCACCAGGTCGAGACGAGGTGTTAGGGTAAACCACCCCTAAGTGGCCCCCCTGCATGACAAGTACCTATAGTGGCCCATCTATACCTCTATACATCAGTCTTTATGGTTAAATTTTCCAAATTTATTAATACAGGTATGAAAGAAGAGACAATTATGTACCAATATCACAGTTTATATTATCCTTAGAGTAGCCACAGTGTTTTCTACAGAGTGCCAAACATGACATGTTTGTGTGACATGTAGCCCTCTTTTCATTGATAGCTTTCAAGAAAAAGACTTTCTATACCTCAACAGTGTGCCTATAGTTTTCCAGTAAGATCCAAACTTTTACCTCATTTTCCACCCATATTACCTTTACATTGACATGCCATCTTCATTTGGTGAAAATCCTATATCAATTAGGTAGATTTTGCTGATTGATTGTCACCAGTACAGGAGTACCTAAAGTGGCCCAGAGACTCAACCATGAGTGGCCCACCAACAGTATAGGCTATGCTGTGCTTTGCCAGGTGTAGGGTGAAATCTATTTGAAGATTGAATACAAAATATATGGATTGCCCCCTAGAACCCAATAAACAAAATACGTTATATGATGTGGGAAAAACGTTTTTTCATTATTTTGTCTATAAATTTACATGGAGATCAACCTGATTTCTGGTCAGAGAAAAACTGCTCTATTGAGTATCGAACCCAGGATCTTCTGTATGCTAGGCTAATGCTGTACCCCTACTCTATTCTGGATATGGTGTTAGAACTGCTGAAAGCTATACTTGTATGACATTGAGACTGAGTATGTACATTGGGAATTCAGATCCAGGCCTTCTGTAATAAGGGACCTTATGTCTATGTTTCATGAGCTATGTCAGGATTGCTAAATGTCCCTATTTGGATAGGTTATACCTTATAGCCACAGCTTAGGGCTGAGTGAACAAAAAATGGGGGCACTTCTACACTCCCCACACTTGTCTGGCCTCCGTGGCTACATAGGCAGGGCTTAGAACTTTAGTGTGAGAGGTCCCTGGTTCCGGTCTCCCCACAGTTGAGGCCTTTAGCAACCATGCTGTAGCTCATTAAATGTAGACATTGGGCATACAAAGTTTTTTGGTGAACCATATAAGAACATAAAATAATGTTATACAGAGAAAAGTTCCTGAGTATTAATTTTTTTTTTGTTTAGTGGTACACTATGCCCCCAGAAGCAGAAATGGGCATAATTATGCCTAGAGGTCAACAGAACAGAAGGTAGCCCCCAAGAAGGCAAGATAGGAGAGTAGCCTTAAAGCATATTCATAGGCTTGCTATTGGAACTAACAATGTGCATGAGGCTATATTTCATTATATTCTAATGGGACATAACATTGTAACCACATTTACCAAGTTACAGATGCATAAAAAGTGTTTTATTGGAGTGGGACACTCAAGGTACAAGGTCGGCCAGTTATGGTACCAATTCAATGTCCAAAGGGTACCTTACTTTAATCAGCATTTTCACAATATATTACATAGAAATCAATATTTTTGACATGTTTATAGCATTCCAAACAGTGTCCCAATGAAAAGTGCTGCATACTTCATGAGGATTGGATCACTCTTTCTACATGTAATATTGTATCAAAGTCAGTCTTGTGGGTTTCTCCTCAACAGGGCCACATATGGGCGGTTTACCCTATACACTGAGTCGCTGACCAGTGGGCAGTGGGTATGTGGAAGAACCCTGGCCAGGTGTCGTCTATCTGACTTAACCCTCGGGTATGCAGTATAACCAAGGTGCGAATCCTTTGTCTTAGGTGTTACCCGTGGGTTTATTTGAGTTAGCCTCTCATAACCATAGTCTATCTATTACATAATCTAGGCCTCATCCAAGGGGTAAGACAAAGGAGTCCACACCTTGGTTGTATAACCCCGCACGTAACAGAGCTGTATTTGTAATAAGTTGAGTAAATGATCAAATAATCTTTAGAAGAGACTTGATGCAAGACTAAAACAATGTCAAAAAGCTAAACAATGGCCCTACCGTTCTGTGAATGTGCCGACAACAGCTGAATGGCGTACCTACCTGAAAAGGTAAAGACAAAGTGACATTAGAAATACATCAAAACAGATGTACATTGTAATAATTTCCATCTACATGTATCCTGCTAAAGAGACGGATCATTCAGGGATGAAAAGTATTATAATGGGGGTGGACCCCTAAAATCGACAGGGCGACATGGCCTTTTCTTAAAATCGACAGGCGACATGGGGCTTAGTGACAAATAACAGGAGAAATTAAAAGATATTGACAAGAGACATAGCCTTTTCTTAAAATCGACAGGCGACATATGGGGCTTAGTGACAAATGACAGGAGAAATACAAAGCTACTGACAAATGACATGAGCATTTGTTAAAATCGACAAGCGACATGGGGGCACATGGGGACCCCCCATCTAGACCCCCATTATAGGTTAGACTTAATTTAGCGACTATACATTTATGTATGTGGTGTTTAAAATCAATATTAAAGATGGCACACAGATGTCCCATGGATTCATATTCATCGCTGCATCATCGTCTTGGCATGATGCATGAATGCAGCTTGCCGGTGCTTCATTTATGCATCATGACGACAAAATGACAGAGCACCTTAATGGATTAGAGCTAAATAATTACATTATACTCATATAGATCCAGGGCACTGCCCCACGATGTAGTATTTATAGGACGTGTACCAATCTGTACCCGAAATACAGTGAAGGTCCCCTACAGATTGGTACTAGTCCTATAAGGCCGAAAAGAAATAAAGGTGTGTTTCAGGTTACATGGTCTGAAAATCTAGCGTAGGTAGGTCGGATTCTTTTTTTGTTTTTTTTACTTAAGCCTGAAAAGTACCCAGAAATCAACTCACGAACTACAATGCTGACTCGCCACGACCGCCTCGACTCGTGAACTATCAGATCGACCCTTAAATAGCCCTAAAATAACCCAAAATATAAATATTCTTTTCAAAATTGCATAAAGATTTCTAGGGTCGGCCCTTTTTTGCTAGGTAGGGTCGGGTAACCTGAAACACACCTTTTTTCTAATTTGGCCTGACTACTTTATGCCACTAGCTGTATACAGTATACAAGAGGTGTGAAATGCTTTGTTCTCCGTGCCCGCTGTGGTATAAATGACATGTCTAGGGGCTTCTTATAAAATAACCGGAGTCATGGTTTACCGTTTAGCTCCAAGTACCGTCTTCAATCCGGCGCATGGATGACACCATATATCATCATAACCCTTTAACGACTGCATAAAGCTTTAATGCATTTACACCCTCTATCGTCATGATGCTTGAATGCAGCACTGTTGACTGACTCGCCAGTACTGCATTCAACTTCAAGCATCATGCCGACCCCTATGGAGATGACATATTTCCGAGGGTCGTCATGATGCATTAATGCAGACCTGGTGAGTCGCCGCCTAAACAGGACTGCACCGATGCATCATTACAAAGAAGGGCATGCTACATTAAAGCATGATAAATGTAATCTTTTAGCAACATGCCATCCTTAAAGGGTTAATGGGATGAACAGCCCCCTCTTATCTATCAGATCATAAACCTCCTACTGCTGATGGAAACGCTATACATTAATACAGGGACTTATACAAAATAGGGACTCCATACATTAATTATAGGCACCATTTCATCACCATTTAGTATGAGAAAGCACATAAATAATATTTAGCTATCCATTTATGTCAATTTCCTCTAGGTATTAGGGAGTTTTTGAGAGAACTAATTGAGCTTAATGCACTGTAAATTATTAGTGGAGTAACCCATAACCATTTCAGGACAGGGTGATACAGCAAAGCTTCTGTATATTTGTTGGCATGATGCACCAGCGATGTGCCAGCGAGTAACTAACCGATACTGCATTGGTGCATCATACCGGCTCGTGTGATGCATTAATGCAGCACTGGCGAGCTACTCACCAAGGCTGCATTCATGCATCATATCGACTAGAGGGCAGGGTATATTAAAGCAATATGCTGGCTTTAAATGGTTAAAACCCACTCCCATGGAGTGACTAGTAATAATTAGGTCCAATCAATGAAACCGGATGCCTCGATGACCTACTTTTTAGGGTTCTGGGATATGTTGGCATGTGTAACATGCATGCATGTCGACTAAATATTTTAAATTAATTCTTGACTGTTACTTTAAATTGTGTGTCATTACTCGGCACAAAATACTGCAATTACCTGCTTAATCACACCTGTGCTTATTTTTTTTTTGAACAAATTAAAATCTATTGACCACAATCCTTAAGTTTAACACTTTTTGTACATGTATTCAATCCTTTGGGTCTCAATGGATATATGCATCGAGCAGATATGTTGTTTGTCTATACCTAAATACAATATACAAAATACATAATACACTACAGAACCGAAATGTGGCTTATTCGTATCGACCGGTCAAAATAAAGTCGATGACCCACTGTCAGGCTAGCTGTTGTAAAGTGGTGGAGTTATCATTCATAAGAGTAACCTTTAACCCTTTAGCTACGGGTGATGCCAATTGGCATCATCCACCAAAATACAGGTGATGCCGTTTGGTATCATTTTGAAAAATACAAAAATCTCTTTTTCTGGTAGAAAAACGATTCCAATTATCTTTTTCTTTTTTTAGTCAAGGATTTGGGTGAAATTCTGGGTTAGTAGCTAAAGGGTTAAGTCAAATAACAATGAATCTGTATACACAGAGAGAAGAAACCGAGTCACAAGGGGAGTCCAGACTATAAAAAGAGAGCCAGGATCCCTTTGGCTCACTTTTCACACTGTCTGACTCCCCCTTCTAACAGCCTTGACTCCTTTTCAATTAGATCAAACAGAGTCCATGTCAGCTGAGGTGAGTCAATGGTTACCTGGACTCCCTGAGGGAGTCACAGAGGTGAGCATACAAAACGGAAATAGGAAACCCACTAGGTGACACTACTGTACAATGACTGTAATGCCATCTAGCATATATGTTAAGAAGCCATCTGACTCTGTTTCTAATCAGAGTCAAGGGTCCCTACTCCCTTTTCCCCCAAGGGAGTCAAACAGTTGGTTACAGTTAAGCCTGCTAGGTGGTAGCACTATACCTAAAATGGTAATATTCTGCATGCTCAGATCTCTAGATCCATGTTATTTGTGACATTGATAATTATGCTGATGCGTGTATATCATTGTAGCATCAACATGTAATGTCAGAATTACATTTTATGAAATAATTACAGTTAATTTAAGCATGATGTATAAGGTATAGACACCCAATTTGTAGCAAAATGAGAAAGCTAAATCCCAAAAGCTCATATGTTCCTTTGTATATTAACTAATGTGCTCTGAGGGATCTTTCTGAGATCCCTCCTCCTTGTGAGGCATTGCACCAACACAATGTAGAAACATCAGCTAAGGAGACAGCTTGAAATGGTTATATAGAGGGTTAGGGGGTAGGAATTACCTATAAATTATGACTCTCTATTCCAAAGGAGCCATCCTGTGCCTAGACTCCCTTTCTAAAGGGAGTTGCAGCATAGACCTGGACTCTGTCTGTAGCGGGGAGTCATAAAAGGGAGTCATTTTGGAGGCAAAACCTGGGCGCTCTTAAGGGAGTCACATAACTCCCTTTTAAGGGAGTCAGGTTCATCAGGAGAGTCAGAAAGAGAGTCAGAAAAGGGAGTCATTCTGGAGGCAAGCCTGGACTCCCTTTTGACTCGGTTTCTTCTCTCTGTGTATATACACAGAGAAAAGAAGTAGAATCACTGTGAATCCCGACTTGATCACTGATGTAACTCTCCCCAGGACTCTAAAGTGACTCCCTAACATTAGGCCAAATAAAAAAAAAAGGTTTGTTTCATTTGGGAGTCAGCGTGATTCTACTTCTTTTCTCTGTGTATCTTATTGAATCGCTATATATGCTTATGAATCTCAAGTATCTGATACCCCAACACCTATACAGGAACTGCGCATCTATCTCAGGGGCATGATATAGAATTTAGATATTTAAGCGTGTTTTTTTAGATCGCCGCGCTTACATTGCTTTAGTGAAACACATAAATAAAGGTTCTGTAATTGCAATAGTTCTTGTCATTATTTCAAGAAGTATTTGTTCCTCTGGCAACTAATGATTTATTTTAAGATTCTTAACGAAGCTCAGGAGAGTTGGATGAAGAGGTGGGTATTGTATCGCTTCCTCTTAACTTATATTAGTAGTATAAGTCCACCATGATTCAAAAGTTGTCTAACCTATCAGGTTACCATCCCACAAATAGAATCTGGAGCTGGCGTATGCTGGGTTTTGGGCTGGCACATGCCAAGTGCGTCTTCTATCTCCAGCTAGAAGACCCGCTTCCTTATCACTTAGACAAGTTTTTGACTCGTTTATTTTATGACCGTCACTGAGTCTGCAGACAAGTTGACTTTTTGAGTGCACTCCCCCTCTCGAATCAGTATGAGTGGGCTCATTTGCGACATCAATAGGAAACATACAATGCTTTAATGAAGAAAAATATCCAAGGCACTTTCCAAGATTGATTTTGCGGACGAAAATTGAGGATACTGTAAGTTGGTTAGTCATGAGGAACCGACCATTGTACTGCCAGCTTAACAAGTTAACCCTTTAAGGCCAGCATAGGGCTTTAATTCACCATGAATTTTTGTCGTCATGATGCAAAACTGTAGCTACTCACCAGTGCTGCATTTATGCATCATGCCGATCCATTGGAGTTGATGCGGTTTGAAAATCGGCATGATGCACCAATGCAGTGATATGGAGTTGCATCATGACGACGGATGGTGCCTTGAGGTATCATGCTGACGTTTGACTCTTTAAGGGCGGCATGATACCTTAATGCATCATGCCCTTGGTCGTCATGATGCATGAATGCAGCCCTGGTGAGTAACTCGCCAGTGCTACATTCAAGCATCATGCCGACCCCGTGGGGTTGAGACACTCCCATGATGCCTCATTGCAGCACCGGTGAGTTACTCGCCGGGGCCGCATTGGTGCACTGTGCCGACAAATGTAATCTTTTAACTAGGATTCAATGTTTAAGGATAGAGAAAGTCCACACCATAGGTGTGGTGGCCGGCTTCTTTCAAGGATTCTGGATCAAATACATATTTGATAATTTATGCACTAGCCATCCTAAAAGGGTAAGTGTAGAGAAGTCATGATGCAGGAATGCATCACTCTTCACTTGAAGCACTATGCTGTCCTTAAAGGGCTAGTATAAAAAGGTCATAATGCAGGAATGCATCACTATCCACTTGAAGCACTATGCTGTCCTTAAAGGGATAGTATAGACAAGTCATGATGCAGGAATGCATCACTCTTCACATGAAGCACCATGCAGACCTTAAAGGGATAGTATAAAAAGTCATGATGCATAAATGCTTCGTTGTTCACTTGAAGCACTATGTTTTTCTTAAAGGGCTAGTATAAAGAAGTCATGATGCAGGAATGCATCACTTTTCACTTGAAGCACCATGCTGTCCTTAAAGTGTTAGTATAAAAGGGTCATGATGCATAAATGAATCACTGTTCACTTAAAGCACCATGCTGTCCTTAAATGGTTAATCTGGAGAAGTCATGATACATAAATGCATCATGGTTCACTTGAAGCGCCATGCTGTCCTTAAATGGTTAATCTGGAGAAGTCATGATACATAAATGCATCACGGTTCACTTGAAGCACCATGCTGTCCTTAAATGGGTAATCTGGAGAAGTCATGATGCAGCAGGGTTGCATTCATGTATCATGACAACAAATGGAATACGGCATATTAATACACTATGCAGACTTTAATGGGTGGGATTATTCTCCAGGGCTGCATTCATGCATCATGACAGCAAAGGGCATGAATTCATTCAAGCATCATGCCGACCTTATATATTACCTACAAAGTAGAATTATTCTCCAGGGCTACATTCATGCATCATGACAGCAAAGGGCATGAATTCATTCAAGCATCATGCCGACCTTATACATTTAATAACTACAGGAGAACGATTCAGACTGTATAAATCATGGCACACAGTGCTAAATACATATACCGATATATATACACCTGAGCGGCCCGATCCTCTCTGAATTTCCCACCCCCTGTAGGACCTTAGTAGCACGGCGGAATATCAGCTTTGTTAGAGCTGCCTGTGATCGTTCCCCTATATGTATACATGTATGACGACTTGTGAGTAGGACTCGCCTGCCGCGGTCTGTACTGCTAGAATGTGGAGGGTGGGGTGTGAACAACTGGTGTGCAGCAGGCCGGATCATGCCGTGTCAGCATTATTATGGCAAGCGCCGACCAGACCTGTGAGCTATTGAAAGTTCAGCAGACCGGAATGAGCAGTGCATTCTGGGTGAGGGACGTGTGAAAAACATATAGAATGGTTGCAGGTAAGGTCTAATGCGTAAGGGGAACGAGCACACGACGCAGGGTTCTGATCACGCTACAGCGGAGTGCAGTGCTGAGGGGTGGGAGACCATAGAGCCACTTGCAGGTAAGGGTGAATGCGCGCTGACGCAGTGCTCGACGCAGCGCACGGAGTAAAAAGCACACCTCAGCGGATTGCAGTGGTGAAGGGTGGGAGTCTATAGAGCATGTGTATATAGGGTGCAAAAAGCAAACGAGCCAATGCTAATCCTATGGACGCGCAATTCCTGTTGAAACCTTACGGAAAAGTGAACTCATTAACCATGGCCGGGGACTCCGTCGCCGGCCAATAATGACATGTGTCCTTCAAAGGGTTAAAGAGTTAGCTGATTTATCGGTCTACTAGACATTTAATTAACTCTAGACAGGGTGGAGGAAGATCCATAAAAGTTAGATCTTGGGGAGACCCTCCTCTTCAACTTCCTCTCTAGGCACAACTCCTTTCAAATTATTCAATTGATAGGAAATGAGCTTCTCTTGCAAGGATATTATTCTAAAAACATGTCGAGTTGATCAGTGAATGCCACCATTCTTTCTCCTTTCTTATTGCCATTTCTGTCTTTGGCTGCCAATACCCTCAGAGTGCCGGTGTGAATAAGGTAGGGAAGGTTTGATTAATTGGGTTTAACCCTTTAAGGGTCGCATAGTGTTTTAAAGCATCATGCACTTTGGTGTCATGATGCATCATGCCAAACCTACACGGGGATGATACACTCTCAAAGAGACAGCATGATGCATGAATGCATCCCTGACGGGTTACTCTCCAGGGCTTCATCCATACATCATGGTGACAAAGAGCATAGCATTTTAATAGCGCATAGTATTTTAATCATTATGCAGCCCTTAGGGAGTTGTCAATTGTAAGTTCTAAAGAACGGGCTACAATCGACTCCTTAAAGGGGTCATAACACTCATTCATTAAAGTTGGTACGTCCGAAAATTAGTTGTTTTTCCAAACTTTATTCCGATTATTTCCAAACATATCGTATTTAGAGAAAGATGTAATAAATATAATCCAAGGCCTATATTAACCCTTCAGGACGACATAATGCATTGATGCATCATGCCCTTGGTCAGCAGATGTAGAATAAACCTGTGCCTAAATTCACCCACTGACCATAATTGGGCAATGAGATTCAATTTGAGCAAGATGATCGGGGATAATGATGAATGGAATAGCTCAGACGGTAAGTATAGTTTGGTGAACCCACTGGATCAATTTTAAGAGGATATATTTATACTATCGTTAAAGGGATAAACAAGGGTTCCGTCAATTCTAATCTACTCACAATTTCTGTTAATCACTTACCGGGATTATTTAAATTTAATATGTGATGATGTAATAAAAATCAATACCTCCAAATTTTCAGCACCAGACTGAAAATATTATTTCCCATTTCTAACATCCAGACTGTGTCGAGTTGAGGCTGTGGAGGGCAACAACTTACATATTCAAGAGAAGTATTCATAAGAATGTCATAATATTCAGGTTTTACCAACGTTATAAACAACACTGTAAATAGTTAGTGTAGGTATACGCAGTAGAATCTATTGTAGATCTACAGTAGATTCTACTGTTTGTCTAGAATGAACCGTACACCTACAGTAGAATCCACTGTCCACCTACAAACATGGCAACCAACTTTTTACAGTGAAGGTATATTTTACCCCCCCCCCCCCCAAAAAAAAAGAAAAAAACAGCTGTAAAAGAGGGTAGGGGTTTTGGGACAACATTTCTAAGGATTCCTCACTCCTCTCCTCTCCTCTTCGGCCAAAAAAATAAAAAAAGGTTTGTTTCAGGTAACAAGGGCAGAAAATGTAGGGTCGGTAGGTCGGATTTTTTTTTAAACTTATTTTTTAACATGAAAATACCAGCCGGCCGGTCCGAAGAACCGAAAATTGACCAAAAGATGGTAAAAATACGGAAATTTCTTCAAAATTGCATAAAAAACGTAGGGTCGGCCCTGTTTTGATAGGGCCGGTCCGGTTACTTGAAACAAACCTCTTCTTTTTTTGGCCTTAGCCCAGCCTGCAATGCCTGAAGTGTCTACCAAGAGTGGTGTGACGGTGGGGGTGTCTTATATAAGTCCACATTGACAATTCTCTAACCCTGCGCAACTCGCCGGAGCTGCATTGGTGCATCATGCCCACCCTTTGGGGGTGTCCCAACCCCATAGGGTCGGCATGATTCATGAATGCAGCACCGGCGAGTTACTCACTGGGGCTGCATTGGTGCATCATGATGAGCAAGGGCGTGACATTGAACAGGGGCGTGGCAAGCAGTTTAAAGTAGGGAGACTGAAGGGTATTTTGACCCTTTTTGACCCCTTTTTACTTGACCTTTTTGGTTTGACCTTTTTGGGGTTGGTCAAAAGTAGGGGGGGACATGCCTCCCCCCCGTCCCCCTCCCCGGTTGCCACGCCCCTGATGCGGCATGATGCATTAATGCATTATGCCATCCTTAAGGGTTAAAGCACTATGAAGGCATTAAAGGGCTATAGTCTCAGCCTCCCCCCTTGCCTACTCTCCTCCCCTTATATTTGCCTCAATCTAGCCTCCTTGTGGCCATACCACTGGGCCGCTTCCCCCCATACCTATTCATTGCTGATAACACGGCTGTAATCTGACTGAATCAGGGAGTGCCAGAGGACCGTGTCAATCTCTATTCACTTCCCCCTATCACCTACAATCTGTCCCCTACCCCTCCCCACCCCTCTCCCCTTCTGATCCATCTTCCAATATTCTAGCCCTCTCATCCTTTAAGGGCTGCATAGTGCCTTAATGCAGTATTTCCTTTGTTGTCATGATGCATGAAAGGACGAGAAATTCGCTGCATTCATGTTTCATGCGTACCCTATGGGGTTGATACACTCCTAAAGGGTCGATATGATGCATGAATGTAGTCCTGTTATTTATGCATCTTGCCGGTAAAGGTCATAACCCATTAAATCCCTATACAACATAATGGTCTATATGGCACTAAAATGGTTAAAGATGGTGTGTCAGCTAAATATTTAGAGATTTTTTATTTTCATCATATTACTATTGTATATCCTATCCCATACCCTCTCACCCGTTAAGGGCTGCATACTGCCTTAATGCATTATATCCTTTGTTGTCATGATGCATGAATACACTCTCAAGGGGTGAACATGATGCATGCATACAGTCCTGACACTTTCAATGCTGCATTCACACATCATGCCAGCCCTATGAGGTTGATACACTCTCAAAGGCCATAACCCATTACATCCCTACACAACATAATGGTCTATATGGTATTACGTAATACGGGCCCGCGGCCTCTGTAATTTACTCAGGATAAATAAATGAATACTATACTATACTGAAATGGTTAAGTACCCATATCACCCCCTCCCCCCCCCCAACTCTCACTCTCGCACGCACTTTCAATATATATGTACGGCTATGTGCCAATAACTGAAGACCATGCTTCCCAACAGGTTTAGGAGCTCTGCAGCGTTAGACAGATTAAATTATTAAACTTCTAGAAATATGGAATCACTTTCCAGTGGCTAGATTAGGCAGCCAGGCTGGAGGGAAGGCTGGTAGCATTGGCGGAATGAAGACGTGTATAAGTAGGCCTACCTTACATTTATTTACACCACAGTTGGCTGAGAGAAAAAAAGAAATGGCCTGACTCTATTTTACATACATGGCTGTATGTGGACGCGGTCCACTGAGCACACTCTCCCACTTTGGATGTAAGTCAGATATGATGAGCCTTGGACAATGGTAATTATCTGCGGCTGACGCCTTGGGCAATTTCCCTGTCCTTGGCTCATATCACTCATACGGCAAGCTACTTGTATCATATCTACCACATATATACACAACTTAAGTATCAAATGCAGCTTTTATAAATAGAAGTTGAATCTTGCTACTGGTTGGGGCCAGACTAAGGTCATACTTTATGATGTAGAACGTACAGGTAACCACCAAGATAACATGAAACAAAGCAATAGGCATCTAGCCGGTTGCATTATCAACCAATGAGAAAATTCCCTGGCCTTCACTGCGGAATTCTTAGGGGGCATTATGTAACAGCCTGTACCCATTGTGATTGTTGTATCAGTGCTTATCTCGCTGGTTACCAGATCAAGCAATGGTGCCCCCTACTAAGGAACCTGCAACATCGGTATAGACACCCACCTGCCCTAGGCCAAATTTTAAAAAAAAGTTTGTTTTAGGTAACATGGGCAGAAAGTCTAGGGTCGGTAGGTCGGATTTATCTTTTTATTTATTTTTACTTTTACAGCCCCTCTACGATACCTTTAAATTGAACAAAGAAACATGTAAAAATGGGGGGAAAAGTCTTTCTAGACGTAAAATTGACCCCCCAAAAGGTGTGAAAACAAAAAGATTTCTTCAAAATTGCATAAAAAAGTAGGGTCGGTCCTGTTTTGTTAGGGTCAGTCGGGTGACCTAAAACAAACCTTTTTTTGGGGCCCTACCCTCGTACCTGCTGTGCAGCAGGGCTACAGTTTTTATTATCTTTTATATCTTTTAACCCTTTAAGGATGACATGATGCCTCTATGCAACATTTGTCGCAGTCCTGGTGAGTAACTCGCCGGCCCTGTCTTCAAGTATCATCCTGGTACTTCGGGTGTTTTAATCCGGTCGGCATGATACACGAATGACACACTGGTGAGTTACTCGCAAGGTCTGCATTTTTGCATCATCATGACGATGAAGGGCTTTGATTAAAAGGGCAGCACATTAAAGCACTATGTCAGCCTTAAAGGGTTAAAGGTCGATAGGGGTTACCTAGTGTAGGAGACACATGTATGTTCTTTGATGTGGTTGACATCCATGGGTATGACCTTAGTACTTTTATAAGAGGCACACAAGACTAACACACCTGATCCCTGCATCGCCTCGGGTACGGGAGCATGGAGGGTCGTATGAACTTGTGTAAACTCTTTAAAGGCAGCCCATTGCTTTGTCACAGAGAGGAGAGATCAACGATTAGTAACCCAGATGCAAGCCTGACTGCAATGTCTACCAACCATTATTTTAGGATGAGGCATTTCAACGTGAGTCAGGCAATGCGCGACTCTCCGCAGCAAATCGCGCATTACCTGACTGCAGGAGTCTGTTACAATAACAGCGATACTGCACGCACACTGAAAAAGTAAACTCGTCCCCCAGACTCGTCTAAGTGACTGTCATAAAATAAACGAGTCAAAAGTTGTCTAACATATCAGGTTACCATCCCACAAATAGAATCTGGAGCTGACAAATGTCGGGTTTTGGGCTGGCACATACCAAGTGGGTCTTCTATCTCCAGCTAGAAGACCCGCTTCCTTGTCACTTAGATGAGTTATTGACTCGGTTATTTTATGACCGTCACTTTGAACAGTCTGGAGACAAGTTTATTTTTGAGTGCAGGAAGTAACATCTAAAGTGGCCACCATCATATCCGGCCCACGCGGAATAACCCACCCAACCCTAGTACCGGCTGTGTCTCATGAGATTGGGCCAATGTGAACGTCTTTGACTGGGGGCCATCTTTGACAATTTATTTAGGACAGGTAAAGTAATATATGGAGCTATAACCACCGCCATTTTCTTTGTTTTATCCTTTACATAATCTCTTTTTTATGGTGGCTGGGCAAAGATGGCACCTGGTCAAAGAATTCATATTGGCCCGATCTCATGAGGCACAGCCTACAGTGAAATATCATTTATGGAGAACTAATATGAGAAACTTCCTGTTATAATGAATGTGTCTCCATTACTAAACATTGCCTATTCTCTCTCTATTTACTATTGCTTATAAGGAATATTGCTTATAAGGAGCAAATTTACCTCGCCAAAAAAAAAACCTCCTTATAACGAGATTTCACTGTATTAGCTTTCTCCAGTTGACCATGACCTCGATGAGTGACCTTGACCTTGATGCTGTGCAGCGCGGCATGTCGGGTACAGGAGCACGTGACCTAGCTGTGAGTATCCATGGCAACGTGGTTCAAGTAATCACCGCACGAGGGCAGCATGGGCAGCGTCCCTGTGGTCAGCTGACATGGGTCACGTGGTTTCCCGCCCACCCCTGACCCCAATCAAACTCGGACCGGAAGTCAGAGGTGTCGGCCATCTCATCACGTGACCCTGACGTAACCAATCACCACCGTGACGTATGTCGGACGTACGATATGTGAGTAGGGAAAGGTGACGTTGTGTTGACATTTTCTTAAAGGCTTTTAACAACTAAGGATGAAAACTAGATAGATATAGAATGATTATAATTAATTATTCAGAATTGAGGGAGATGGTATCTCTATTAAGGTACGTCATCATTATCATTTCTCCCTCTCCGTTCGAACTTCTCATCTGACCTTGTCCACACAACTCAGGTCTATTCTAGTCCCAGCACTGCCCCAACAGTTTCATGATAGTTTATATCCTTTCCCTCTAATGCCCCAAACTAGAGTATGAAACTGGTGCTTATACTCGTGTATATAGACATGTCTTAGGGCGTTGAGGTGAGGGCTACTTAGCAATAGCTCATACCACCCTGTATCAGTAGCTGCCCCCTTGGTATGAACAGACCTTAGCTCATACCACCCTGTATCAGAAGCTGCCCCCTTGGTATGAACAGACCATAGCTCATACCACCCTGTATCAGTTGCTGCCCCCTTGGTATGAACAGACCATAGCTCATACCACTCTGTATCAGTAGCTGCCCCCTTGGTATGAACACACCATAGCTCATACCAACCTGTATCAATAGCTGCCCCCTTGGTATGAACACACCATAGCTCATACCACCCTGTATCAGTAGCTGCCTGCTTGGTATGAACAGACCATAGCTCATACCACCCTGTATCAGTTGCTGCCCCCTTGGTATGAACACACCATAGCTCATACCACCCTGTATCAGTAGCTGCCCCCTTGGTATGAACACACCATAGCTCATACCAACCTGTATCAGTAGCTGCCCCCTTGGTATGAACAGACCATAGCTCATACCACCCTGTATCAGTACCTGCCCCCTTGGTATGAACAGACCATAGCTCATACCACCCTGTATCAGTAGCTGCCTGCTTGGTATGAACAGACCATAGCTCATACCACCCTGTATCAGTAGCAGCCCCCTTGGTATGAACAGACCATAGCTCATACCACCCTGTATCAGTTGCTGCCCCCTTGGTATGAACAGACCTTAGCTCATACCACCCTGTATCAGTAGCTGCCCCCTTGGTATGAACAGACCATAGCTCATACCACCCTGTATCAGTTGCTGCCCCCTTGGTATGAACAGACCATAGCTCATACCACTCTGTATTAGTAGCTGCCCCCTTGGTATGAACAGACCATAGCTCATACCACCCTTCACCGCACACTTCGCTGGTACCCACCTCTCGCTCACACTGAAGCCTCCTACCCGCGGGAACCAGCCCAGCCGATGGCCGATTTAGATATCACTCCGCCGCCCACACAAAATAGTCCCAAGGGAGAAAGTAGTCCTGCCGGCGGAGGCTGATCCTCTGGGGCTCTTTGCGGATGTTACAAGGGGCCTCAGATTCAGGTCGCTTGTCGCATTGAAAATCTGACCCCACTGATTGATCTCAGAGACATTTAGAGAGGGAAAGCCAAATTAGACGATGCCCTTTTAGATTGGAAGGTCTGCAGTAGGGGATGGGGGGGTGAAAATGTATCTAGACTTTACCATTCCATGCTTCATCATGATGCACCAACGCAGCAGTGCCGCGGAGAAATTCACGCACAAGATATTTATGGTGAATAATACCAACCATTTTGGGAGTGTTTGAGGTCCCCTAGGCAGGGTTCCCAAAAAAAAATTTCAGTTTGAAATTCCATGACATTTCCATGACATTCCATGACAGAAATCTCAATTTTCCATGACATTTATTACATTCTTGTGGGGGGTTAGGGAGCTTGGGCCCTGAGAAAATTTCTAAAATCTAGAAAGCAAATGGTACATTCTCAGCGATTTTGTAATATTAATTCCATCATTTTCATTTTGCATGACATTCAGCAAATTTTAACAAAATTCCATGACATTCCATGACTTTCCATGACAGCTTTCAAATTCCATGACATTCCATGATTTCCATGACTTGTGGGAACCCTGCCTAGGGTATATTATGAATGAATACAGGCCTGGTAAGTAGCTCTCCAGGGCATACAGCCGCGTATCATGACAACAACGGGGCATGGCGCATTGAGGGGTCTGTTTGGTTGGTATTCAGGATATATTCAAAGATTTAGACCTAAGTTGAATAATTGTCCACATGTATACAAGTACGGGATAGCTCTCCCAGGTGCGCGGACAAACGTTAACAGCGCAATCTTGATCTTACATCTTCAAATGTCTTAATGTCTTAATGCAATGGGAAAAGGGAAAAAAAACGGGAGCTGGGGGCAGAGCCCCCCATGATATCAACATATATATATTTGGTGGATATCTAAAATTAAATATAAGATATTTGAGACGATCTTAATTCTTTGTTAAGATTGTGCTGTTAAGGTTTGTCCGTGCACTTAGGAGAGATATCCCGGGTGTGCCACATGTATGGCCCTAGATCCCTAAATTCGACACAGCGACATGGGCCAGTTAGGGCTTAGTTACACGGTACGGGAGGAAAAGGTAGATAGCGACATGGGACATGGGGCATTTCTTAAATCGATATTGCGACATGGGCATTTCTTAAATTGGCATAATCACTAAGCGTATCCCACTCACAATGCTAGCACTGTTATAGTTCTATGTGGTTAAGTGCGAGTGGTGAGATAGCCCCTTTGAATTTGCCATTTAAATTTGCCAGCTAAAATCTGAATAAAAGCTGACAAGAACAGAGTGATTCCACAGCTGCATTTTGAACTACCGGTAGTTTATAAAAGATCTCCCAAATTTCTTACAGCACACATGCTCAGAGAATGCAAGGTGGACAAGCGCCCTTAGGCCAAAAAAAAAGGTTTGTTTCAGGTCACCCGACCGACCCTATCAAAACAGGGCCGACCCTACCTTTTTTTAGAAATTGTGAAGAAATTTTGTATTTTTACCCTATTTTGGTCAATTTTAGGGCCTTTGAAGCGGCTGGGTAGTACTTTCATGTTAAGGAAAAAAGTATTTTTTTAAAATCCGACCTACCGACCCTACATTTCCTTGCCATGTTACCTGAAACAAACCTTTTTTATTTGTTTTTGGCCTTAGTCTGATATGGATGTAGCCCTGTTGAGTTACTCGCCACTGTCCTGTCCCAGAGAGTAGGGGTAGGAGGTTGCCGTGTGTACATGGGCAATAGTGGCACTCCATCCCCGGGGGGGGGGGGCACTTCATATATTTTGTATACACAGGTGCGCGGCTGGGAAGGGTACTTTTTGAGCAAAATACCCCTCACCAAGGGTCTGCTTTTCACCAAAATTCCCCTCACCAAGGGTCAATTTTCACCAAAATCCCCCTCACCAAGGGTCACTTTTCATAGATTTCAACAAAATCCCCCCAAAAGGGTCACATTTTGCCCAAATTCTTTGTAACAAGGGTCACTTTTGACCAAAATTCTTACACCAAGGCCGACTCCTCGGGGTAAATTGCTAAAACCTAGGCACTTTTGTCCAAAATCCCTCTCAGCAAGGATCACTTTTGACCAAAATCCCCCTCACCAAGGGTCTCTTCTGACCAAAATCCCCCTCACCAAGGGTAAGGGTTGTCAAAGGGCCAGCCGCACACCCGTGTCAAAAAAAATTGAGTACCCCCCCCCCCCCCGGGCACTCCATATAGTGACCAGGGTTATAAATACATCGGTATCTCAATATCTGCCACAACTCTGACAGCGGTGTGTGTACGTGGGGCGGGCTATCTGAAAAAGGGCCCGAAATCAGTGACGTCACTCGGGGTGGTTCACATGGGGCTGTCATACGGGCTTCTCTGTGCGGCCGTTAGCCCTTTAAGGACAGCGCAGTGCTTTAATGCATCATGCTTATTTGACGTCATGATGCATGAATGCAGTGAGGATCCCACCTGGTCTGCATTCATGCATCATGCCAATCCAACCGGAGTGCATTCATCAAGGAGGGTCAGCATGATGCATGAATGCAGCACATGTGTTTCTCCTGGGGGCTGCATGCATGAATGCATCATGGCGACATAAGGGGGTGGACCATAAAAGCGTCCTGCTGGCCTTAAAGGGTTGGAGTAGAAATCAATGCCTCCTTTACCGTTACGTCTACCCTTTCAGTGACAGATTCCCCTTTATTTGTCTACATACTTCCCCACTGCAGCCCCTCTTCACGACAACCATCTCTGATACTCTCCGCTTTTTATTTCTGTTATCGACGTCCTTTTTTCTCGTTCTCTTTCTTCCCTCTGCGACAGGAGATTGTCAATATGGCGGACGCCGGTCCCGTGACGTCATGCATATTAATAAGTCTGGACAAAGGAAATCGGTTCTGGGTTGAGCGCATGCGCACAGTGTGTTTATTAAGGGAGGAGGGGATTGTGGGAAGGTTGGTCTGACCCAGGACAAACATGGCGGCCCACTCTATAAACATGGAGGCGGCCATCTTTGAAAGTCCCAACCGGAAATGCAGAAAAGGGTACCTGCAGATGCACGGGGTGACCTTATTATTTACCTTCTACAGTGCATATACATTGATATATATATAGACAAAGGTGCACGAGTAGAGTTCCTCACTGAGGGTTATTTCACGAGGCGAAGTGGGGAACTCTGCGGGTGCTCCCTTGTGTTTATTTCATGTCCTTATTAACACTATTTGTCAAAATTCCACTTAATTGCTTTGAAAAAGCTACTTTATAGTGGTTAAATCAACAATTTTGATGATTAGACATGCTGTGAAATACGGGCCAGGGTTATTTCATAGGGTCGTCAAATACGGCCTTCCTTGGTTAAGTGAATGGGCGTGCTGTATTAACCATGAAATAAATGGTCTTTATTTAGAAACAATGGACGGGGGAAGTTGGCTGATGTTCCCATGAGTTTCACTCAAAAGTGTCCACGCCTCATATTTTTGTTTCCATTCCCATTTTTTAACTCGGAGGAGCTTGGGTGTAATATGACCAACGTTCCACTCGTTAAGAAATGGTCTGCTTGAACACAGAAACAAAGGTCGCAAGTGCGTCTGGAAACTCAAATTGTAGATTGCACCGCGATCCGTACACAGCCCAATTGGGTCCCAGACAGGTAAAATCGACAAATCGACATGGCCCTAGTGACGAGGGATAGGACTTATTTCTTAGAATCGACAAATGACATGGGCATTCCTTAAAATTGCCAAGTTACATGAGGGCTAGTGACAAAACATGAGCGCTAGTGACAAGGGATAAGGCCCCTTTCTTAAAATCGGCAAGGGACATTGGCATTTCTTAAAATCGACAAGTGACACAGCCACCGCCCGTCTGGGGCCTACCCAATGACCGAGGGCGCTTGAGTTTCCAGGAAAATCTCGAGCACTTTGTTATCGTTCTGACACGAAAACTTGTCCAGATTCCAGTAAATTTCCATTAAACCAGTTCAAAATGCAGACTACAAAAACGTCTTATTCAGCCAATTGGCGACTAAGAGTGCTTAGTCGCCTGACCCACAACATGGCACTTAAACCCGCAGATCTTACTGCACGTCCAGTAACAGTCAGAGTGCAGTCGGGACAGGTACTCAGCCCTATATATAGGGGCGCTGGGCCTTTAAACCCGCAGATCTCGGTACCCCTCCACCGACAGGTAGGCCTACTCAGCCCTATTTATAGGAGAGCTGGGGCTTTAAGCACTGCGCCAATGGGAGCCAACTGCACTTGAGTGTTAGAATATTTTACCCTACAGCACATCTATGTATCAGTAGACCACAGGAGGAGACAAACACTTTCCATCACCCAGCCAGGATCAAAGGCGCCCAGTGTACTACCACAGGCGCCCAGTGTACCATCACAGGCGCCCAGTGTACCACCACAGACACCCAGTGTACCACCACAGGCGCCCAGTGTACCACCACAGGCGCCCAGTGTACCACCACAGGCGCCCAGTGTACCACCACAGGCGCCCAGTGTACCACCACAGGCGCCCAGTGTACCACCACAGGCGCCCAGTGTACCACCACAGGCGCCCAGTGTACACCACCACAGGCGCCCAGTGTACCACCACAGGCGCCCAGTGTACCACCACAGGCGCCCAGTGTACCACCACAGGCGCCCAGTGTACCACCACAGGCGCCCAGTGTACCACCACAGGCGCCCAGTGTACCACCACAGGCGCCCAGTGTACCACCACAGGCGCCCAGTGTACCACCACAGGCGCCCAGTGTACCACCACAGGCGCCCAGTGTACCACCACAGGCGCCCAGTGTACCACCACAGGCGCCCAGTGTACCACCACAGGCGCCCAGTGTACCACCACAGGCGCCCAGTGTACCACCACAGGCGCCCAGTGTACCACCACAGGCACCCAGTGTACCACCACAGGCGCCCAGTGTACCACCACAGGTACCCAGTGTACCACCGCGAGCGTCCAGCGTGGCTAGGTGAAGGCCCTGGCCTTGCCACGCCCCAACCATAAAAAAATCAAGAAATCAATTGAAAGCCATCCCCTGCCCCCCCCCCCCTCAATGTATCCCAGTGCCAAACCTGAGAACTGCATTCTGGGGAGGACTCCTGACAAACAGTGCAAATAAGTCTTTAAGGGCCGCATAGTGCTTTAGTGCATCATGCCCTTTGTCGACATGATGCATGAATGCACCATTGGTGGGTTCCTACATGTCAGGGCTGCATTCATGCATCATGCCAACGCCAGTGGATTGATACACTCCCGAAGGCTCGCTATGATCTTGATTGCAGCCCAGGCAAGTAGAAGTATGCTCACCATGCTAGGCTGCATCCACTACTTTTTTCAATGAGAAAATCATGAATATATTTCTGATTTGTCTATGTTAAAATGAAACCAAATTCCCACATTTGCTCACATTTTTCTCTTTCCAACGACATATTATATGACTATACTTATCAAATATATTCCCCTGGCATGTTTTACAAAATTTCCTGTGGGCCACCCGGGCCCATGGGGAGATAACTATGGGCCCGGACCCAAAGTTATATGGGCCATTGGCTCCCCCGCCAGCCTTAGTGTCTACGCCTGCCGTTAAAGGGGCATTCTCACCACTCACACTTAACCACATAGTAGACTAGAACAGTACTACAATTCTGAGTGGGATTGGCTTGGTGAGAATGCCACTTTAAAACACTCTGCGGCCCTTAAAGGGTTGACTTAATCACCTTTTATTAATTCAGGGGGGAGTGTGAAGGTATTTGTTTGGGAGGCGTCCTGGGCAGGGCCATAGCCGCAGTTAACTGGACAGCTGCCAGGACTCGGTACACCTAGATCCAGCCCCTGATGACCCTACCTTACAGGGTACACTGAAAATCTAAAAGCCC
>OX381717.1:36005580-36059619 GCA_947462335.1 Harmothoe impar | reverse complement strand
CCACTCTCCCAGCACAGTCTCAAACCACCCACTCTCCCAGCACAGTCTCAAACCACCCACTCTCCCAGCACAGTCTCAAACCACCCACTCTCCCAGCACAGTCTCAAACCACCCACTCTCTCAGCACAGTCTCAAACCACCCACTCTCCCAGCACAGTCTCAAACCACCCACTCTCCCAGCACAGTCTCAAACCACACACTCTCTCTGCAGTCTCAAACCACACACTCCCCCAGCACAGACTCAAATAAGACCTACGGACTTCAGGAACTCTTTTGTGGAAGAAGGGAGGAAACGTGTACTACTTGTCTGCTCTCCTATCCCTATCACACTCTGCAGTCTCCAAACACCAAAAAAAGTTCACGAGAAAACTTTGACCGTGAAAATAATATGTCCAATACATCTGTAATTTTAAACATTTCTTCATACATCCATATTTAAATCAATCAATAGTGATATACATTAATATATTTTGAAAGCATGACATGAGTAGATTTTCAGGGAAATCCGCCGTATCTTGGCAGAGATGTAGTAGGCCTACTATAGTGCCGGTCCAAAGGGATGAGAGAATCTCCTTAGGGGTTGTGTGTTGCTAGCACTACCACCAACCCACCACTTCCCCTCCTCACACAGAGAAGAAACAGCGCCAAAGGGGAGTCCAGACTGCCTCCAGAATGACTCCCCTCTCTAGGGGAGTCCAGGTCGCCTAGATGACTCTCTGGCTGACCTAAGGGAGTCACCTGGGGGTGTCATATAGCTCTCTGGGTCATATGACTCCCCCAGGTGACTCCCTAAGTCAGCCAGAGAGTCACCTAGGCTCCCTTATGCGACCTGGACTCCCTAAAACAGGGGAGTCATTCTGGAGGCAACCTGGACTCCCTTTTGACGCTGTTTCTTCTCTCTGTGCTATCACGAGCCAGTACAGGGGTGGCGACATGGCATGGAGTAGTCTCTGTACATTTGACGTCATCTTCAGCCACCAGCGCCTAATGTTTGTATCTATAGATCAGTTCCTTGTTCTAATCTGCTGCGAAGACTGTGCTAGGAGAGTGATACCTCAGTTTGTTTTTAAATTGTGTGCAACATTGGGGTAGCTGAGATATAGGGGGACAAGATAATCCAGGGCCTTGGCAAGCAGTTTCAAAGTAGGGGGGGGGCTCAGGGGGGTTTTGACCCTTTTTGGCCCATTTTTCCTTGACCTTTTAGGTTTGAGCTTTATTGGGGTTGGTCAAGTGGGGGGGGGGGCATGTCCCCCCATCACCGGTTGCCACCCCCCTGCCCACAACATGACAAAACTTTGAAATAATTCTGCCCACGTATTTGACTCAGTGGCCTGTATCAATGAGCCATTGAATTAAATGCCATCAAAAATAGTTTTGGAGTGCAGAAAATTTCTTTTGAACCATGGTTTGAAAACATCATTGGATCGACTTAAATTATGAAAATCTTTCCTTATTTACAAAAGAACCCAACAGTCACTTTCATCCATGCCTAAATTTGACAAATGAACTTGATCCAATCAAAGTTAAAAAAGATGGTTCCCTGACCTTTCGCTTGTATTTCAATACCAGCTTTGTCCATTTCACTTAAATACTTTTGGTAAGGCCATGACGTCAGCAAATAAAGATGCGCACGGTCCATGCGTTTCCCCTTGGCTTTTACATCCCCTGAAGGGTCAAAGAAACCTTAAACAAGGACTGGCATTGGACAAATCAAAGATTTGCATGAATTAGTAAGGACCTTCTGGTTGGCCACACCCCGCGAAATTACAAATGGCGGACCCATTGGTTATGAATCTACAGCCCTATATGCCCTCCATACTGTGATAAGGGTAAAAAAAAAAAGTGAAAGTACTAGCCAGCCTCTCCAAAGACCCTAAAATTGACCAAAAGAGGGTAAAAAGATTTCAAAAAACGTAGGGTCGGCCCTGTTTTGATAGGGTTGGTCGGGTGACCTGAAACTACATGAGTCTACAGCCCTATATGCCCTTCATACTGTGATAAAAGTAGTAACCAGTAAGCTGAAGTTGTTGAAGATACAGCTCCCAGCATCAGCATTCTACATTTGAGCAGTAAGAGGTCCAAACAGAGCATTTTATAGGGGGGCTTCCAGATAGAGTATACATGTAAGCACATTATCTCCAGAAATTGACCCCCTCCCCCCTCCCTTTAAAGTTCGTGTACACATTGAATTATAGGGCTTATGTATGCAAATATTTCAAAAAATTGACCCCCACCCCCCGTCCCCCCTTCGTGCATACATATATACTTTATGGAAGTCCCCATAACGACAGGGGTCGTGCTGGATCCAGGGGGGGGGGGGAGGGGGCAAAGAGGGACAGGGGGGGGGACACATTTGGACCCCTGTTGTGGACCCCCTCTTGAGCGAGGTACAAAAATAACCCTTTTTAGAGAAAACAACCCTTTTTAGAGAAAGATTCCACCTGGTTAGGTCGGGGGAGGGAGGTTGCCAAAAACATTTGGGGACGGGAGGACTGAATTATTCTTGGAGCGCTTGGCAAAAATCCAATGTTGCCCCCCCCCCCCCCCCATGTTGTTAAAAAGTGTTCTCTCCCTGCGGCCTTGACGGGAGAGGTGCTGGAGGAGGGGTTAATGGACATTGGGTAATTCCATGTCGGATGTCGTTAGATGCTCGGGCCCCTGATTAAAATAACCCTTTAAGGGTCACACAGTGCTTTAATACTCTATGCCCTTTGTGGTCATGATGCATGAATGGAGCCCTAGCGAGTTACTCACCAGGGCTGCATTCATGCATCATGTTGACCCTACAGGGTTGATGCACTCTCTAAGGATCAGCATGATGCACTCGTACTCATGAAGCAAGTGCAAGATGATGACACATGTCTTGGGGCAACGCTCTGTCTTTTAGGGGTTAAAATGGGTGAAGGGGGAGAATCGGGGGAGAGAGGATCGTTACCGTCTCACACCATCTCCTCCACAACACCAAACACACAGGGTAGTCAATCCCTGTAAGGACGGCATGATACCTTAATGCATCAATACCTTGGTTGTCATGATGCATGAATGCAGCCCTGGCGAGTAACTCACCAGTCCTGCATTCATTCATCATGCTGACGTTATGATGTTGAGACATTCCCGAAGGGTCGGCATGATGCACTAATGTAGCACCGGCGAGTTACTCGCCATGGCTGCATTGGTGCATCATGACGACAAATGTCATCTTTTAGCGACATCCGTCCTTAAAGGGTTAACCCCCTTCCCTCCACCCCTGCTGCACTCTTTACCTACCCCCATGTTTATATCTCCTTCTCTCACCCAATTCTCCTATTCCTCAGTCCCAATCACGACTGGGACTTTTATTTCATGGTGAATACGGCAGACCCAGCTCTGGTCAGTATCTCACGGCATACCAATTCATCAAATGACAAATAAACAGAGTACTAGTAAACAACATTACTCATGATGAACAGTAAATATGGCTGATATTAGAGCAACGCCCCCCCCCCTCCACACACACACAAATATTTAACACATATAGTCCTCCAGTGAAAAAGAGCTATAATTTCAGGGGGGTGGCAACCGGGGGGAGCCCCCCCCCCCCACACACACTCTTTTTTTAAAGTGTTTTATTCGGGTAAAAGATAACAGATACAAAAGTAAATGCATCACCTAGCATATGCGTTTTGCATTACCTCCGCTAGGGCCCCTATCATGTCACATTTAACAATAATTCCACTTAAAAATCTGATATGGCGTAACACAGTGTTGTATTAATATGCTTAAGTTCATTTACATACTAGTACCCCCAAACAGGTTCCAACCTGAAAGCTCAAGAGTAAAGGGGTCAAAAGGGTCAGAAACCCCCCGCTGTCCCCCTACCTTGAAGCTGCTTGCCGCGGGAAACTAGGGCAGACCCCCTCCTGTGGGTGGCAATTCAGCTCTGATATAACCTGATCTAATCACACCCCATTATTTAATTAAGTAGATAGTTGCCAATACTACAGTTCCCCTTAGTCGGCCTCGCCATCTGGTGCCAGATTGAGTATGTACGTGTTCACGTGTAATTACACGTAGTGAAATGTGTAGTGCAGGCTATTCAGGGTAATTACCGCGTACATTTACATGTACATTTACACTTACATTTACACATACATTAACATGTACATTTACACGCACATTCACACGTACATTCACACGTACATTCGCATGTACAATCACCCATACATTTACACGTACATTTACACGTACATTCACACTACATTTACACGTACATTTACATTACATTTACACGTGCATTTACACGTACACTTACACGTACATTTACACATACATTTACACGTACACATACATTTACACGTACATTGACACTACACTTACACATACATTTACACGTACATTTACACGTACAGGCGGCCACACCCATGAGGTACACAGATAATCTTTAAACTCCAGAACTTAGTCAATGGTGACGAACCTAGTCAGTAATTTTTGGCTCCCTATACGACAAACCATGGTTAGTTAATACTATCAACTATAGTCAGTAGTGACCAACCCACCTTAGTCATTCCATACCTATGAGTATTAGGCCTTACCCATATTTTGTTTTGCCAGTCATTTCTGAATATCAGTTCTTCATTCACACAGATGTCTCTGACTAACATGGGTGTGAGTAGTATGCGGAAAGGAGGCTAAGGGGTAGGCCGTTATAGTAAGTAGTATAAGGACATGGTATTTTCCCTCAGGCAGGTACCTGTTGGTTAGGACCATGTACATGTAATAATATGTCCAGTTCCACAGTTTTCTCGGGAGAATACCTCGTTGCGAGGCAGTTTCACAAAAGACCTGTATATATAGGCAATATACTAGAACAAGAATTGCGGTTGTTGACGCGTAAAAAAATGCCTCAGGCAGGGGTAGGTATAATTACAAGGGGACAAATTCAAGGATTTTACGGCAAAGCCGTAGTGGCTTTGGGTTTTTATAGGATTGTTATGAACTACAGGTGAGAAAACGAAGGGGCATAGATTTATGCTTTTTGGTGTCTAGGGTTCTATTGCAATTCATATGTGATGGTTTGCAGCAATACTGCATGGTCAGTTAACTTACATGCACTTAGCTAAATCTTTTTGATTTTTATTGGTTTTACTGCTGCTGGTATAGTTTTTGGAGGCCATCTTGGCAGCCATCTTGGAAATTTCCCGGATTGAAAATCTAAGCCTAAAAATGGATTCTACATCCTAGAAAACCCTATTATCCATGTATCACACAAGGAAACCAGACAATCTTGAGTTTTTTGCGGCCATCTTGGCAACCATCTTGGAAATTTCCCGGATTGAAAATCTGAGCATGAAAATGGATTCTGCATCCCAGAAAACCCTACTATCCATGTATCACACAAGGAAATCAGACAATTTTGAGTTTTTGGTGGCCATCTTGGCAGCCATCTTGGAAATTTCCCGGATTGAAAATCTAAGCCTGAAAATGCATTCTACATCCTAGAAAACCCTATTATCCATGTATCACACAAGGAAATCAGACAATCTTGAGTTTTTGGCGGCCATCTTGGCAGCCATCTTGGAAATTTCCCGGATTGAAAATCTGAGCATGAAAATGGTTTCTGCATCCCAGAAAACCCTACTATCCATGTATCACACAAGGAAATCAGACAATTTTGAGTTTTTGGTGGCCATCTTGGCAGCCATCTTGGAAATTTCCCGGACTGAAAATCTAAGCCTGAAAATGGATTCTACATCCTAGAAAACCCTATTATCCATTTATCACACAAGGAAATCAGACAATCTTGAGTTTTCGACAGCCATCTTGGCAGCCAGAGGGAGGGGCAGAGGGAGGAGGAGGGGGCAGAGGGAGAAGGGAGGGCAGAGGGAGGACGAGGGGGCAGAGGGAGAAGGGAGGGCAGAGGGAGGAGGAGGGGGCAGAGGGGGAGTAGGTAACAGGAAGGAGGAAAATGGGGTAGAGGGGGGAGGAGGGGAAAGATGGGGTAGTAGGAGAGGGCAGAGGAAGGAGGAGAGGGCAGAGGGAGGAGAGGGCAGAGGGAGCAGGAGGAGGAGAGGGCACAGGGAGGAGGAGGAGGGGGCACAGGGAGGAGAAGGAGGGGGCATAAGGAGGACTTGTGTTGGCAACATATTATTTTAGAGTTGTTGCATGTGGTTTCTTGCTTGTGTGTGTGGGGTGGGGAGGGGTAATCATGTTGGATTTCACAGTTTGTCTTTGGGCGGGCTTGAGCGATTTCAAGAGCCACCCTGGACCACTCAACTTCTAGTACAGGTCCTGTATTTGCATAGTATGGGAATTGGCATTGACATTGACAGCTTGGCTTGACATAGGAGTCAATAGTTATTTGGCTGGTACCTATCCTTGCCATTGACAGCCACATTAGAGAACTCAAAATATGGCTGTTCACAAGATGTCTAGGCCTTACCACAAGGTACACTGGTACTACATGCAGTAACTGAAAACCAGATCTAGGTTAAATTAGTCTTGCACACACCTGCAAGGACACATAGGGATACCAGTCCTAGGCAATGTTTAAGGGCCAGCTAGGGCTTAATTTAACAATGAACAAGGGGACCTATGCTAGTCTTTTCTTGCTACTTTTTCCAACTCTCTCTGTGTGATGTCAATGGCTTTGGGGACAAGGTCCCAAAGCCAATAATCAACCTCAGGAACTATCAAAGGTTGATTTATATTATAGTTATCACATAGCATAAATTTGTGTTGTGACTCCTTAATCCAAGATGGCGGCACAATCCAAGATGGCGGCGCCCGTTCTGACTTCTGGTAAAGTGCAAACATCATATACCTCGTTTTGGTGGTGCCTGGCGGCACCACCAGGTGGCTACGCCACCACTTCGGCATAAAAAAGCCACCATTCTTGCGGTCTTCTCGTCCAATAATGGGATTAGAATATAGTGCATCTAATTCCCAAAGCCTATTTTGAATATCTGTCAGATTCTGGAATACTTTTTGTTGTGGGTAAGGTAGGCCTCTGGTGATAAGGATTGGCTTTTTTCTCAGCAATTGCCTATTCAGTTTGACCCCTCTGGAGGTGTTATCTTAGATGAGATAAGCCTGACAAGGGCCACACCGCACTACGTGACGCATATGGGTTTTGCTCCCAAGAATGCAAGCTCATCTCGATAGATTGAAGCAGCTACCAAACAATTCACAGGAAACGAGCTGCGTTCTGAGATCAGAGTCAATGTCTCGCGAGTTTTTCCAAAGTACAGTACAGTGCATAGTGCTTGCAGGAACCGGGCCTGACTCAATACTACCGCGGTATCCATTGTATTCCTGAGTGGCGGGACTCCTAATGTGCACCACCATTGCTTGATTTGGTACCAGCGAGATAAGGACTGATAACAGCTGTTAAAATAGGTACCAGTTGTTTCATAATGCAACCCAAGAAGTCTGCAGTAAATGCAGGGAATCATCTCATTGGTTGATAATTCATCCCTCTACAGGTGTATATACATACTTGACTATATACCACACTAGCACATTAGGCTATGAGGGCCGCCATCTTGACTCGGGGCAATGCATTGTGGTCAGACCCCCCACTTCAGAGCAGTGCATTATGGGTGAATTTCTTATCAGTCCCTTTGTTCTAGGTGTGAGAGGAGGTATTTAACCTGATAAAGAGATAGGGTTTATAGCCCTCCGACTACCTGAAGTACCAGGATGTGCTAGTGCCGTATATGATTCAGGTGCCCCGCCCCACCCTATGTAGGGAGGTCCCCCCCCCCCCAGCGGGCGGGGGAGAACTATTATATTTTACCTCAGCCTCACACGTGACCTGCCCGGAAGTAATTGGGATGTTGCATGATGGGCAGGGCACACCTTCCGGTTACGCTGCTCATCAAGTTGACTTGGTGTTCACTGGGGGAGAGTGGTTTTAGGGCTGTAATAAGTCGACTGCAGCGCCATGGTGGCAGTAGCAGCGGCATAAACAGGCACTAAACTAGTCCTCGCTGATTCCGTAGAGCGTTCCAACACTTGCATTGCTTGCTGGGGTACTGGTGGTTACTTGCAGGTACCAGCGATTGCTTTCTGGGGGACAAGATGGCGGCCCCCAGTGAGTGACCTGTTAGAGTATTATAAGAGCACCAGTTTGATCCTATGGCCCCCAGTTGGGATAGTTGCCTCACATGTAAAATAACCCGTTTAGGACGGCATAAGGCCTCAGGGCTCCATATTCCTTTGGTGGCATCATCATCTCAATGAACCAATCCAGTACACAGAGAGAAGAAATAGCGTCAAAAGGGAGTCCAGGTTGCCTCCAGAATGACTCCCCTGTTTACCTAAGGGAGCCTATGTGACTCTCTGGCTGAGCTAAGGGAGTCACCTGGGGGAGTCATATAGTTCTCTGGGTCAAATGACTCCCCTAGAATCTAGAATATGGAAAAAATCGGACCATGTCACTTTAATTGCTGACTGTAGTCTCCCCTATTGCCCTTTACGGGTCGCATTAAAGCAACATGTAATGACGCAAACGCCAGCGAGGAACTTCATTGGTACACTGAAAAAGTAAACTTGTCTTCAGACTCGTCTAAGTGACTATCATAAAATAAACGAGTCTTAAGTTGTCTAACCTATCAGGCTACCACCCCTCAAATAGAATCTGGACCTGGCAAATGTCAGGTTTTGGGCTGGCACATACCAAGTGGGTCTTCTAGCTCCAGCTAGAAGACCCACTTCCTTGTCACTTAGACGAGTTTTTGACTCATTTACTTTATGATTGTCACTGTGAAGAGTCTGGAGACAAGTTTATTTTTTGAGTGTAGTGTATCAACATTGTATGGTTGGCATGATCCATGAATGCAGTACTGTGCCTGTACATGGGTAAAATATGACACGGGCGACACGGGGACGCAGCCCTTTTAAAAATCGACACGGGTGACATGGCCCTTTTAAAAATCAACAGACATAGACATCATTATAAGGCCCTCGTATATACTATACACATAAAAAGCGACACAGTAACACGGCCCATTTGCTAAAGATCGACACAGCAACACAGCAATACTGTGGGAACCCATGTAGAGGCACAGTACTGGCGAGCTACTCACCAGTACTGCATTGATGCCTCATAGCGATAGTGGACATAGTGCATTAACGCATAATGCGGCCCCTAAATGGTTATGGAAGGCCTCAGTCCAACCTCTGTGAGGCCTGACTACATGATGTTATATAACCTACATTGGGGCCCTGTTTTCTCCGTGTCCTGGTGACCATAGAGGCTCTGGGCTCCACATCCAAGTCTGGGATACTCTGAGAATGTGGTGCCGGAGAGTGGGGTACTAAACTGTCATACTTAAAGCTTGACCGTCATGGTTGAAGTGAGGCCAAAAGCACTTTTGGATATAGTTCAGTTTTGATTCACAAGAGGGCTCTTTAGACTTGAGGGCTGGGAGCTCAGCTCTTACAGGCACCAGATAGGGTGAATATGTTGTAGATGGACAATGCTCATGGTCCCTTGTCCAAACACTGCTGCCCTCTGGTGGAACTGTTATTCTAGTCCCTGTATGGAAAATGCTGAACTTATTCCCTGACGGCCCAGCTTTAAAGGCCCGGAGGAGCGGGTACCCAAAAAAACAAACATATTCTTCCTATCACTCATGATAAGAATCCTCCCATTATTATCCTTGCAGCTTCACCGCAATGACTACATCCTCATTATGAGGTCAAACTAGGAACAGCTGTTTCCCTTTTTCCTTTCTCTCCCTTGAACGATCCAGACTTATAGACAAGCAGAACAATGATAACGGCATCATTATTTCATCAGATCAATCTCTATCATTGACTTCACCCATCACAACCTCGCACTGCGATCATCCCTTGGCGTGGCTATTACCGGGCATTGAATGCCTGTCACCACCGGTGGCTTTAAAAGTTATCGTACCGTATCGTATCAGGTGGATTTCGCTGAAAGAAGACAAAAAATGCCGACCACATTTCAGCAAAATATTCCCACGAGTATCTCTTTGTTACTGTTAATTCTCTTCATTTGTGCAAAAATCCCCCCTACCTTTTTTGATTTTAATCTAATAAAATTACCACCCCCTGACATTGCTATTTATGTACAGGATGGTAACGCTGGTTTCCAGCATGTCTCCTGTGTGTGTTTGTATAGGTCGTCTTGAGGTCAGCAGTAGCCTGTATTATCGCCCACCCACTCAGCCAAGCCGCTGGTTGGCTGCTGCAGCTGGTTCCCCCGATCACTCACTGTCTCCCATGTTTACCTGGGTACCAGCCCGATGTAAACAAAGCACTTTGTCTCTGAACATCGCAATTATTTGTACGTCGGTAGATGTCTAATTTCGACGCGGCGACATGGCCAATTCTTAAAATCGACATGTGACATGAGGCATGTAGTGACATGGTCATCATGACATGGGTCATAAATTGTCATAGGTTTGTTCCTAGTTTTACCTATGGGGATTACACCCAAAATACTCAAAAATGTGTCCCAGTAACATGTTGCGATAGTTTGAGTAGGTCAGTCGAATTGCTTTTAGAGTGGCATAATCACCGAGCATATCCTACTCACAATTCTATTACTCTTCTAGTCTACTATGTGGTTAAGTGCAAGTGGTGAGAATACCCCTTTAATGTTGAACGTACCAGGGATGCTACAATATGGTAGATAGGCTGAGTCATGTGCTGAAGTGGTCAGATCTAGCCGCCACAGTTAGCCTTCACTATTAATGTCTGCCTACGCGGCACAATCAGTTATGGTGCTATATTACTGTACTATATAGCATGGAGGCCAAGATGGCTGCCATAGCAGGACAACCAGTTATGGTGCTATAGCTAGGGGGACAAGATGGCTGCCATAGCAGGACAACCAGTTATGGTGCTATAGCTAGGGGGACAAGATGGCTTCCATTGCACGGCAACCAGCTAGGGTGTTACCGTATCCGCCCGTTTTAGTGCAGGTACTCAAATTAGCGCATGTCCCGTTTTAGCGCAGGGTGGAAGAGTGTACCAAAAACTATATTAAGCACTAAAATTGGATCTCAAATAAGCGCATGTCCTGTATAAGCGCAGGGTAAAGCAGAGGGTGAAATATATAAGCGCAGGTGCGCTAAAACGGGCGGATACGGTATAGATAGGCAGACTAGATGGCTGCCATCGCATGACAACCAGTTAGGGTGCCATACCATTGAGAGAAGAGATCACAACCAGTTATGGTACGATAACTAGGGAGGACAAGATGGCTGCCATTGCACGGCAACCAGTTAGGGTGCTATTGCATTGAGGGACGAGATGGTGCTATAGCTAGGGGGGGACAAGATGGCTGCCACCATACGACAACCAGTTATGGTGCTATAGCTAGGGGGACAAGATGGCTGCCATTAAATGACAACTAGAACTTATGGTTCTATAGATAGAGGGGGGGGGGCAAGATGGCTGCCATCATGGGACAACCAGATACAGTGTTAGACCTGGGGTTCTGCGTGCAGGGCCCATCCCCGGGGGGTGGAGCTGCATGTGGAGTGACGCCACCTCCCAGACTCACTCACTACCCCTATTGTCGCCCGGCCGCCGCCAATTTGTGACCGAGCTAGCACTGGGCCAATCAGCGTGGTTCTTACATAATGACTGCGGCGAGCTGACATGGCAAGAGCCAATCGACTGTCATGTAACAAATGAGCGAGTGAAGGGTGTGCCCGATGCTGGCTGACCTAGTCCTTTACCGGAACCCTTAGGGCTGGCCTGCACTGAAAAAGTAAACTCGTCTCCAGACTCGTCTTAGTGACTGTCATAAAATAAACGAGTCAAAAGTTGTCTAACGTATCAGGTTACCATCCCACAAATAGAATTTGGAACTGGCAAATGTCGGGTTTTGGGCTGGCACATACCAAGTAGGTCTTCTATCTCCAGCTAGAAGACCCGCTTCCTTGTCACTTAAACAAGTTTTTGACTCGTTTATTTTATGACCGTCACTTTGAAGAGTCTGGAGACAAATTTATTTTTTGAGTGTGCCGGGGTGTCTGATAGGGTGTTTTAACGACGGCTGTGATTGGTTTACCTGAGCACGGCTCTGATTGGCTGGCCGTGGGGAAGGCCTTTAGCTGGTACCCTGCAGACCTAAACTAGAAGTCTGTTATCAGATGGGTACCAGTAAAAGAAACATGAAATCACTCTAACTAATCTCCCATCCAAAATGGTGGCAGTATCACTTTGAAGACTTATCAATGCTAACTAATGTCATCCAGGTAGACAACAAATAGGAAGTTAGAGATATCAGAGCAGAGAGGACCCGTCTATCACTGTGAGTCATATATCCCAATAGTTATAATGACGTCACGTTACATATTAATTGCCACTTACCACTAAATAGGTCATGGGGAGGGGTCGCCACAGAAAACTGCAATACATACCTGAAATGAAAGATAAAGACACTGTTAGAACATATATACTTATATAGATTCACAATCAAAGTTGCAGTCTGTCAGATTGGCTACTTAAATTGAAAGGTATTTTGCCATGCATGAAGTCGTATCACTAGAATACAGGCACTAATAGTGAGAGAAAGTGAGAAGGAGACACTGGGCATATTAGGGAGTGCTCATTTTTTAACAACAGGGGGAATGGTGGATTTGGGGGAGGGGTTAAAAGATTTGGACCCCTTGACCCGGGGGGGGGGGATTTAGACCCCTCTTGGGGGTGTGTGAAAAATTCAACCTGTTTTGAGGGGAAAAGCCCACGCGTTACTATGCTACAAAGGGGCGCGAATGCGCATGATTTTCGGCCTGCCGGGGGGGTGGGGCAATTTCGCCTCTTGTAGGGGGGGGGGGAGTGAAAAGATTTCGCACGCTCCACGCGAAATCTCACCACCCCCCTGTTGTTAGAAAATGAGCATTCCCTTAGACAAAAGGGTGGATTTGAGATGGAAGGGGGGAGGAGTGTTCAAATCTGACACATATTTTCATGACAGTTCTCTCCAATCTTGGCGCTGAATGTGTTCTGATTCCTCCGTCACAATTGTCATCTGTCACGGCACTAGTCCCGCACTCACGACATACAGGAGATGAAGGTAATTCTGCCTTCTGCTTGGCTAAAAATATTGTGTTTCTGCTTTATTCAGAGACAGCCACAAAAAGATGGATTTTATTATAAATGTAAGGAAAATTGGGTAAAATCAAAATTATAGAGATTTAGATAATTTTAGAATCTATAAAAGGAAGTGCCCTCAGCATCATTTGTTAATCACACCATGATCATTTTCGATTGTTTTCTTTTCATTGACAAAAAAAAAGTATATGTACAGGATTAACATATATTTACACTAAATTATATATAGGATTCTAGTTGTGTTGTATATGAATTTAAAACATCCAACATAAATTATATATGTTCAAATGTTTCAGTTCATTCTACCAATTGTGGCACCTTAGAGTCTACACAGTGCCCTGAAAGGCAAGTTAAGTCCAAATTTTAAAAAAGGTGTGTTTCAGGTTACCCGACCCTACCTAGGAAAAAAGGGCCGACCCTAGACATTTTTATCCAATTTTGAAAAAATATTCATACTTTAGGTCATTTTAGGGCAATTTAAGAGTTGTTCTGATAATTCACGAGTCGACGCGGTCGTCGGCGTGTCGGCATTAAAGTTCGCGAGTCAATTTCTAGGTACTTTTCAGGCCAAAGTAAAAAAAACCAAAAAAAACGACCTACCTACCCTAGATTTTCAGACCATGTAACCTGAAACACACCTTCTTTTTTTTTTAGCCGAAGTCGATAGTATTGACCTTGGATGCCTCCATTACCGCTGGTTCTCTCAGGTCTCATTGTAGATGACCTCTTGTGCTAGAGAACCCTTTAAGAACGGTTGTCGCTAAAAGATAGCATTTGTCGTCATGATGCACCAATGCAGCCCCGGCGAGTAACTCACCAGTGCTGCATTGGTGCATCATGCAGACGCTACGGGAGTGTCTCAACCCGGTAGGGTTGCCATGATGCTTGAATGCAGCACTGGTGAGTTACTCGCCAGGGCTGCATTCATGCATCATGACGACCAAAGGCATGATGCATTAAGGCATCATGCCGTCCTTAAAGGGTTATGTAATGTAGAGAAATGCCACCCCTTGTGATGCCACACCTTGTAGGTAATTGTATGTGTCTAAAAGTCCCATTGTTTGACCCGTTGAGCAATAATATATACAAATATTTACACTTGAGATGCTACCTATTGTGGGCCTATAGTAGGCTGTATCTGAAAGCGCCCCATATGTGACCTCTTATTGAACTGGGATGTTCATAAATATTTACCCTTGAGATACCAGGCCATGTTGAACTTCTATTTGTGTGTATTTAACCTTTACGGGCAGCATAGTGCTTTAATGTGCTGTGCCATGATGCATGAATGCAGGTCTGGTGTGTATACGCATTCACGCATCATGTCGACACTTTGGGAGTGTATCAACCCGAACAGTTTGACATGATGCACGAATGCAGCCCTGGCGAGTCACCCACCTGAGGTACATCCATGCATCATGATTATAAAGGACAAATCAAAGCAGTATGCGGTCCTTAAAGGGTTAGGACTGAGTGGGCTGTGTACACATAAGCCTTACAGTGCCGCGGTCTGTCCTACACTGGAGCCCTGTGCAGCGCAAATACGTGCAAGCTCTCCTAGGTGCGCAGACAAACGTTCTGAGCGCAGTCTTAATCTCAAAACTTAATGTATGATCTGATAGCCTCGCTTATATCTACCATCTAGTGTCACACACCCAAACTATGCTACCTGAGGTTTGCCCTTTATAGTATATGCCCTACGCTCAGATGAGACAACATAAACATTTAAAAGAAAAGAAAAAGAAGGGGGAAAAAAACAAACAGGGTTACATACAAATAACAAGCCTGTCCTACGATGGACTGTATAGGCTTACCACTACTAGTGGCGCCACCTTCACCTGGTGATTAAGACTTTTAAGATCTAAGATTTAAATCTAAGATTATTTACTTAGGATTAAGATTGCACTCAGAACGTTTGTCCGCGCACCTAGCAGAGCTATCCCGGACGTGCCTGTGCAGTCGCGTATGACTGCCTCCCAGAGATTTCTCCACGGCCGCCTACATAATTGAGAGGTATCAATATCATTTCACTCAGTCGAGCAGCTCACTCGACTCACGCCACTCCCCGCGAGTCACTCGTCACGCCTCGCTACTCATTGAGTTACACTCAACCAGCAGGGAGTGCGCATATACCGCTCAGTCGGGCCATCCACGCGGGCAGCCATTTTGTCCCCCGAAAGCACTCTAATGCGGTTGCTGGTTTCAGCGAGTATACAATTTACTGCTGGATACCAGTCTATGTTAACTGGTGGATTTGTATGTTTTTAGTTCCCGTCCCCACCGCTATTACTGCAAATATGGCGCTGCAGTCGAGCACTAACCCCTTATATGCAGCAAAAGGGATATTTAAGTTTAGTTCCAGGATCGCCCACTTGGGGCGCAGGGGTGTATTTAGTGACTACACATCTCCCAGAGAGTAACGTCTGAAGGCTGTCATTATCTTAGATAATATTAACAAATTATACATTTGTGTAAGAATGTGTAGACACCACAAGCATGCTTTACATGGGAAGATGCCACTGCCTGCTGATTGAACAACAGATCCCACCAAATCCAGATCACCTTTTTTTCTTAACCCTAATGAAATTGATATAGCACACAGCTCTTAAATTGGAACCTATATATAATCATGAACATATATTAGCTTAAAATCATCCCTGAATTGATGTATTTGTATATTATTGACTGTGATATTGAGAAAGGAATATTCAGGAAACAGTGTAGGGGTCAGGTAGTTGGGTGTGGTCTAGACTGGAGAGAGACATCAAGGAAGGCTCAGAGGATAGCACCCAACCTTATAGTAGAGTGTCTGTCCCCTCCTTATGTATTGAGGCAATACGGCGCTGCGTGGGAGGTGGTGAGTGGTGGAGATAAATCTCGGGTCACAAACACGGCACAAACACCTAACCCTTTAAAGAGTAACTCACTGACACTGGACGCGAGTAACTCGCCGGCACTGGACGTGAGTAACTCGCCGGTACTGAATGTGAGTAACTCGCCGGCACTGAACGTGAGTAACTCGCCGGCACTGAATGTGGAACTTGACCAGACTGAACGTGACGAACTCGCCAGTACTGAATGTGAGTAACTCGCCGGCACTGGACGTGAGTAACTCGCCGGCACTGGATGTGAGTAACTCGCCGGTACTGAACGTGAGTAACTCGCCGGCACTGGATGTGAGTAACTCGCCGGTACTGAACGTGAGTAACTCGCCGGTACTGGACGTGAGTAACTCGCCGGCACTGGATGTGAGTAACTCGCCGGTACTGCCCTAGTCCTATATCTACACTACCCTAGAATTTAGACAAATTCTGAGTGTACAATCTTGAACCAATTAAGGGTCGCATAGAGTTTCAATTTGCTATGCTCTTTGTCGTTATTATCAAAATATGAATGCAGCCCTGGTGAGTAACTGGCATGATGTGACAATGCAGTGGCAGCGAATACCAACACAACAATTTGTTTTATTGAGGCATGCCGTCCTTAGAGGGTTAAGTAAAAATGGTAGAAATGAAACCACTGTTCTCCCATGTCCAAGGCCCCATGTTTTGGGGTTTCTTAGTCTTACCTTCTTCGCTCTACCCAGCCTCCTTTGCCCTTATATTCCCCTATCAATAAACATATACACACCCTCCCTCCCATGCCCCCACTTGCCCTTGTCAGGGCCCGCCCACTCGGGTCAGGTGGTAGGGGTTAAATGACGGTACTCCAGGTGCAGCCAAATTGGCAGCACTTTGTCGCTGAGCAGGGGAGAGTTTATGTACAGCAACTCTACTATATAGAGGCTGCCTGCCTGTTAGGGAGGGGTCATCTTTTAACAACATGGAGGGGGGGTGTGGGGGACTTTTTTTTGGGGGGGGGGGGAAACCAAACAGATTTGGACCCCTTGAAGGGGGGGGAACAAAAAAAAAGCACCCCTCTTGAGGGAGAACCAAAATATTGGACCCCTTTTTAGCTAAAAAGCCTGCGTGTTACTATAGGCCAAAGGAGTCGGCTGCATTCAATTTCATGGCGACAAGGGCATAAAACACTATTACATATGCCGCATTCGTTGGAATCAATGCATACTCGCAGAGCTTGATTTCTAATGCGGGAAATAATACAGTTAAGTCCCGCATTTGAGTCTACCGCTGTGGGCAGTGTGGATTCAATGAGTAGTAGAGGCAAAAGGAAGCAAATCTTCATTGGTCTTAAATATGATGGCGCATATATACACATGTATTGGAATTATTTTTAGAAATGTAGTTTTGAGCTCCCTTTAGGGGCCCAAGCAACTCTGCCTCCACTTTTTCCTATGAGGGAATGGTATATTTAGGGAAATGTGTGTAGAGGGTCTTGGGAAATTTTGGGCGGCCCGAACATATTCAGGCCCTTTCTCTTCAGGGGTTTGGGGGAGGAGGCCCCCCTGACCCCCCCCCCCTCCCTTTTTTTCCCTACACCACTGCTGGGGTGCTGTTTGCGGCTGTAAGCATGGGTGTGGGGTGGGGATGGGGGGGTGTAATTTATCTCGGCACCTCCCACACCCCTCCTTATTGTCTCCATTTGTAAGGAGTGGGCAGACTGGAGCTTAGAAAGTTCTGCTGAGGGAGACAAATACTTTACTAATTACTCCTTAAATTCCACTGCTGCTAAAGCCTAGGGATCAAACGGGCAAGTACATCAGTCAGCCCACCCACACCCTGTCCACACTCAAAAAGTAAACTTGTCTCCAGACTCTTCCAAGTGTCATCAAATAAATGAGTCAAAACTTTGTCTAAGTGACAAGGAAGTGGGTCTTCTAGCGGAGATAGAAGACCCACTTGGCATGTGCCAGCCCAAAACCTGACATTCGCCAGCTTCAGATTCCAGTTATATTGGGGTGGTGGTGGTGGGGGGAGGGTACATCTGGTCTCCCCAGGTTTCAACACCTCCACACACACCCCAGGACCAGTCAGGGTTATTTGGTCACCATGGATCCATGACAGATAAGAGAGCCCCATCTGTCCACCAGATTCTGCTAACATCTGTCGTAGTATCAAACCTTTTTAACCCTTTAAGAACCACATTGTGGTTTAATCTGCTATGCCCTTTGTCGTCATGGTGCATGATGCCGAATGCACCAGCGACTATTTACTCGCCCGTGTTGTGTTGGTGCATCAACCACCTAATGCTGCATTCATGCATCATGACGACCAAGGGCATGATGCATTCATGCATCATGCCGTCCTTGTAGGGTTAACCACTGAATGTACCAATGTTGTAGGTTTGTGTTGGTGGTACAGAGGCATTGTTCTCTCATTGATTCCTACAGATCAATCAGACACCAACCTATAGGGGTGTAACACAGCGACCACAGCGCCATGGCACCAGTAGCAGCGGCAGGGAACAGAACTAACCCCAAAAAAATGCCCACCAGGTATCCCTAGACTGACACCCCCTCCTGCCATGTTTGGGGTGAGTTCTAAGTTTGGGGGTAGCAGATGCATGTCTCTCGGGGGACAAGATGGCAGCGTCCTGGGGAGAACCTGCTAAAACCCTATAGGTGATCAATAGAGGGTGAAGTAATCAGGGTGTGTATGGTGGTAGCCGCAACAGGTGCCGCCATGATTACCTCCATGTCGGCCTCGGCCAGCCTCTATCTTACCACTTAGATAGTCTGGGAGCAGGCTATCATCCTACCAGAATACACATCTTCTGGGTACCTCTGTCAAGTAAAGTGTTAATTACACACTACCCTCCCACCTAATCAGTCTTTGCCAAATCCTGCCGCACAGTGGCAATGTCCGCCTAGAAAGGCTCTGGTCCGGTGCAATGACTGGTGTAGCCAGATCAGATGTCCTGCGGATTCTGGGCTTTTCAGAACTGAAAGAATTTTTCAAATATTCCAAGTAGAACTGAAGTTAGAAGTCAGAGAGTACACCCTAATATTCTAGGCAGTGTGAAGTCATTTTCTTTTAGCATTAACTGTAATAAGTTGTCTAAATTGCATGCAAGACTTTGGTTTTGGTATCCGGTCCTGCAGCAATCTATCCAGTCTTGCAAAATTGGCAAACTGCAGGACCGAATGTCTTGCATGGTGAAAAAGTGTTCGCGAAGACTGCCTAATTTTTATTACCCCTTTGATTGGGAAAATAATCTGTTTGTAGTTAGATGTATATTGACCAATTAGTGCTACCAATGTAGCGTAAATGGGTATCAAATAAAATGAAGCTCTGCCCCAGACCATACACCATTGGGAGCCGGAGAAGTGTTTGGATGGGAGTCGGAGACTGCCTCCATGTCGGGCTCACACCAGTGTCGGACTCCCAGCCCAATAGGCAATACTAAAAAGCATGGGCTGGGAGCAGGGCTGCATTTCACTTTTGCGCCAGTTTGGTGGCGCAAATCAGTGTACAGTGGCAATACACATCCAACTACAAATAGATTCTTATCATGATGAAAGGGGTTATTAAAATATGTGTATTGGGCGATATGGTAGGCTGCTCCCAGGCTATCCACCTTGTAGGATAGACGCTGGTCGAGGCTGGGCTCACACGTTCAGCATGTACACTGTCTACTGGGTTTACATCTACATGTTTAGTTTAGCGGGTATTAAAGGGACTTTCTACTTGTCACAGGATTACAGATGTTCTATTGACTTTTGCATATAACTCAGGATTAATTTAGTTTGATGTATTATCCAATAGAAAATCAAAACAATTGCCATGTCACTGTACTAACTTTCATGATACGGCCATTTGAGCAAAGGAGTACCTTAACTATAGAAATGAATAGGAGAACAGCTTTTTCACATTATCTGTCATGGATAATCCCCTTCTTCTCGCACTTAACCACATAGTGGACTATAACAGTACTAGAGTTGTGAGTGGAATACGCTCGGTGATTATGCCACTTTAAGGGTCGGTATGATGCTTGTCGAGCCTTGCCAGGCTTTGGAAGGAGAGCCCAGCATTGCCAGACTCTGGGATGCGAGTCAAGCATTGCCAGGCTCTGAAATGAGAGTCCAGCATTGCCAGGCTCTTGAATGAGAGTGTAGCATTGCCAGACTCTGGAATGAGAGTCCAACATTGCCAGTCCCTGGGATGAGAGTCCAGCATTGCCAGACTCTGGAATGAGAGTCCAGCATTGCCACTCTCTGGAAGGAGAGTCGAGCATTGCCAGGCTTTGGGAGGAGAGTCCAGTATTTCCAGGCTCTGGAATGACAGCCCAGCCTTGCCAGGCTCTGAAATGAGAGTGTAGGATTGCCAGACTCTTGAATGAGAGTCCAGCATTGCCAGTTTTTCTTACAACACAACAGTCACTGACAGCAGTGGAACACCCCCTTTCTCTGACGTAATGGTGATGGATGGACTAGATACCGACCGCAGTACCACTCCGGCTGATGTTGAGTCTGTACATCGTCATTCCATCTGCGAAATTATTAGAGCATTTATTCAGCTATCGACAAATGCGGACATGTGTCGCTGTATTAAGAAACTCGACAGGCAAATGGCCAGGAGTTGGAATTCCCCATATCACTGGTATAATGATGATGGATGCAAAGCAGCGCACCACTCTGTCCCTGTGTCCACCCCCCCCCCCACACACACACACTACCCCCCCACACCCACCCACACCCACACTACCCCCCCCCCCCACACACACACACACACCCACACCCACACTACCCCCCCACCCACACACCCACAGCCCCACCCTATCTGTCCCTGCATCATGTAACGTTGCATTAGCCCGCTGAATAAATTATCTATTTTCCTTGATTTGATTAAGCTGCGTTTGTAAATTTCTAATCAGGCGTTCCCCTGGAGATCTCATGTTCAATGTTTATTGATGGTCAAATGGCGGCGCGCTGATCACACAGTTAACCCTTTAAGGGCAGCATAGTACCCTATTCTGTTATAATGTATAAATGCAGGCCTGGCGAGTCTAATCACCAAGGCTGCATCCATGCATCATGTGGACCCTACAGGGTTGATACACTCCTGAAAGGTCGGCATGATGCATGAATGAGTAGTAATCTCACCAGGGATGCATGCATTCAAGCATCATGATAACTGACAACATAGCTCATTAAAGCACTATGCTTCCATTAAAGGGCTAATGGCTGAATGATGACCCTTTTTGTGCATTGAGGGTGCACAGGGAGCCAGTATAATGCCCACATTGTTGCGGGTGGCAGTGGTCGGGGAGCAGGGTGGCACAGGCGGTAGCAGGCTTTGTTCTCCCTCAATAGCAGTGAACTCTATGGGTTTGAATGGTGACTGGCATTCCGCTACATATACTGAACTCTCTGCCTCTGTCTGTCTGTCTGTCTGTCTGTCTGTGTCTCTACCTGTCTCAATAGGCTGCGTACGTTAACCCGATACAACGGAGTTTAGTAGGTTACAAAAACCCTCGAATCAGGACAGGAAGCCACGGCCTGGTTCGCTTTAAGTATGAGGGCTAGGAAAAACATCGAAATTTCTTCTTCCATGTAAATCTCTTATATAAAATTAATCATGATATGGACGGGGAGGATACATGTCTGACACATAGTTATCTAAAGGTATTTCCAGTAGAAATCTTTCTTTCCTGAGAAACTCTTTTTTTTCCGTAATACCCCATAGTGTGAAATCGCTTCCTGTCCTGATTCGAGGGTTTTTGTGACCTACTAACCTGTGTTGTATCTGGTTAACTTACGCACCCTATCTCGTACTAGATATCTAGATTGTGTGAGCTCTATGTATATATACTCTCGTTCCCAAATCCTTCCGAATGAAGGCTCTGGTAACAGCCAAATGACCTTGAACTTTGGATTTTGCTGGGTCTGGGCAACCCCTGCTGGTAGGCTGGAACCAGCGAACAGGAACAGGAAATGGAACCAGAATGTATGATGGTAGTTTTTGGTAGTTTTACCATCAGCCTTTCTGGTTCCATTTCCTGTTCCTGTTCGCTGGTTCCAGCCTACCAGCAGGGGTTGCCCAGACCCAGCAAAATCCCAACATTTAGCAGTTACCAGAGCCTTCCTTCGGAAGGATTTGGGAATGAGAGTATATGTATATATATACAGCTCATATAAAGCGTATAGATATAATCTATACAAGCTGCATATCTATTTGCTCCAAACGTACAACCCCTGCCATTATTTAACCGTCTTGAGTCTACATAAAGTGTTTTGTATGATATAGACAGAGATATCTAGAGTGCCAGTGTTTACAAATGCTATCTTTTAGCAACATCGGTCATCAAGGGGTTAATATAGCCTCTAGAGCACAGAGAGAAGAAACAGCGTCAAAATGGAGTCCAAGTTGCCTCCAGAATGACTCCCCTGTTTAGGGTAGCCTAGGTGATTCTGGCTGACCTAAGGGAGTCACCTGGAGGAGTCATATAGCTCTCTGGGTCATATGACTCCCCAATCTGACTCCCTTGTGTCAACCAGAGAGTCAACTAGGCTCTGTTATGCGACCTGGACTCCCCTAAACAGAGGAGTCGTTTTGGAGGCAACCTGGACTCCCTTTTGACTCTGTTTCTTTCTCTGTGAGGTCTGGTTCTTCCAGTACCCCCACAGTCGGCTGGGGTACACAGAGAGAAGATGTAGAATCACTGTAACTCTCAAATGGGAGTCCAGCCCCGAACACTGAGGTAACTCTCCCTAATTGACTCCCGATCATTAGGGAGTCTTAGAATGGGAGTCATTATAGAGTTATTATAGAGTCCTGCTAATGTTAGGGAGTCACTTCAGAGTTCTAGGGAGAGTCACAGTGATTTTACTTCTTTTCTCTTTGTAGGCTGTCAGGGGCAGACAGCACCCCGCGGCCCTCCACAATTTGCCGTTTTGAATAACATTAATTATGGAGGGTTGGTTTCACGGCAGCTGAATTATACAACACCCCCCCCCCCCCCCACACACACACACACACCCACACCCTGGATCGATACCTCCCCAATCTGGGCACCCTCAACCCTGTAAGCAGCACAGTGTGGATTGATGCGCTATTCCACCTTTGTCGTCATGATGCATTCATGCAGCCCTGGCGAGTCTACTCCAAGAATAATGATCTACATCTCTAGACACACCACCTTTATCTTTAAACACTTGACAGATAAACACAATAATATGCTAAATTCTTAGATTCTAAACACTTCATTCTCCTAAACATATTGATTTAAATACATAAATGTCTAAGCACTGAGCCAAACACATTATTGGTCTAAACATGTTTAGGAACATATTGTGTGGACAAATACGGGGCAGGAATGTGTTTAGGATTGTGTATAAGATCTAAACACCTTTTTTGCAGTGTAGGTTTAAGCCATTGGATGTGATGCTGAAAAGGCGGTGCATCCACCTTCTCTCTTCCAGAAGGAGTTTGAGTCTATCCGCGCATGATCTTGGGGGGCTCTCGATAAAATTGAGAATAGTTATATTGAAAGCATTGCATCTGGATGGTCTTACTAGAAGAGGGAGACAAGAGTTGAAGTAATGACATACAGGTCTGTCTCTGTTGTTGTCTATCTCCCTGCTGTATCTCAGGAAGCAGTCTATTGAATGTTCCAGGGTCTGGCCAACATATAGTATGCCACAGTACTTTTTTATGACATAGATGATGTTAGCACTCTGGCAATTGACCCAAGTCAGCACCCTGAATTCTATACCTGTAGTGGTAGACTGTATGCAACCACTCTTATAGAGTTTGAGGCAGAATTTGCATTGCACAGGATTGTTGCATGGATATTTTCTAATGTGTGGGACTTTGGGTATAGGTGTTTTTTGACTTGTCAAGGCTCTCACTAAGTCATCCCCTCGGTTACATTTCTCCTGTTGCCAAAAATCAGTTTGTGACCACCAAACAACCTTGTAGTTTTTAGTCTTTTTCATTTGAGTGAGTATCTGTTTAATAATTGGGTTATAAGGGTTGTGGGTGGTGTTGCCATAAATGCATTGTCACCACTTTTTTAGTTTTTGGTTTTGAACCGGGAAGCTACATGACACATGTTGACATTGTCCAACCATCAGGTCCTATGCTATGCTTATTTTACATATACTAAAAATGCTGTACACTATCGCATGAATTACTATACAGTGTTGCCGAAATAACGCCGGCACGGCGGCTTTTGCCGGCGTAGAATCTGAATGGCCGGCGTAGGGCCTTAGGACGCAGGCCAGAATGGCCTGCCATTACCTCAGCTTTCTAATGGGGAAAGAATTTTTCAAATCGGCCAACTAGAAGCTAAGAGAGGGCCATGTTTGTAAAATTGTTTTATATCAAATATTTTTTCAATTTCTTTAAAGATTTTGCATAGTATAAATCAATTCATAATGAAGTTTATTAAGGTACTTTGAAATATCAAAATTCATATGGCCTGCGTGAGAATGAAATGGCCTGCGTAAGATGCCAAGACGCAGGCCACATTGGCCTGCGTTGAGAAAAAGTTTTCGGCAACACTGCTATAGCATAGGCAGTCACTCCGATCCTATAAGCCACAGCACCCAACTGATTATGGTGACTTTAGTACTGTAACATAGTGGCAAAAACTTATAAGCTACATCCTGACCCCGGACCGATCCTATAAGCCGCATCGCTGATCTGATCTGACAAGCCGCAGCTAGTACAAAAGGTTTTAAGATATAAGCCTAGGCTATTCTCTAAAACGACACAGCTCTGAGATAGTTGCCATATAACTGAATTAATCCACACTCTGCTGTGAGTGTGCCTTGAAATGCTTCTATTAAGAGGCTATCTTAGTTTGTGAGGTACATCCCAGTGGGCACAGACCTCTTATAAAAGAGCTTATTTAGCACTGCAACTTCTCTGTAGGGCTTAATTAGTGCTTAATAATGCCTCTTGAGCTGGGCTGTGCCCACTGGGATGCTATTCCCTTACATCCTCCTTGAAACTTTGAGGCAACTAGGGTCCCAATAAGCATAATTTACAAGATATCTGTGATAATTATGATGATTGATTGATTTTCATCCTTAGATTGACTCATAGATTTTGATCTAGAAATAGTATTTGTATTATGTTTTGACCATAGTAATGCTAGTGAATCATTAGATCAATGGGCTTATTTGCTTTTTCTATTACAAGGAAAAAATAATTTTTTCATGTTTTCCACCCAAAATGAAATGTTTTGTGTTATTTCATTGTATTCTACAGATAGATATATTAAAGTATTATTTTTAGCCAGTTTCTTCCATATTAGGCCATAGTAGCACCCTATGGTGGCTGAAGCTAAGTACATGGGGAGCATCCTCTCTGCTTGCTTGTTCACAAAGCTCACAAATATATACATTTTTGTCACAATGTATGATGTAACCACCTAATGTATGCAGGCATGTACTTGTAATGCCATGTCCTGCTTTTGGTCGGCCATTTTGAATAAATATGGGTGTTCCAGTCATACAATTTCTTGTAGCACATGATGAAATTGTTCCCCACATTTTTCTCTATACATGGACAGAAAATTGTGCTTTCATCCAGAAAATAACTATTTCACATAACCTTACAGCTGTGGTCTAAAAATACTGTAGAGTGGCAGACACCTTATATACATGGTTTCAGACTCTACGTTCGGGTCGTGTGGCATTTATTTGAAAGACTTTATATGTAAATGTAGTTTATGCCAATAAATTTTCTAAACTCAAACTCCATGTGTATGGAGAGTATACTGAGATACCCATATAGCTCACCCCAAGGATGTGTATGGACTCATACAGCATTCTTAGTTACTAATATAGTGCCTCTACATGGATACCCACGATTTTGACCATGTCGCCGTGTTGATTTTTAGCAAAAGGGCCGTGTCGCCGTGTCGATTTTTATGCATATAAGAACTTAGAGAAAGATATTTGCAGGTCGATTTTTAACCAATATTTTTCTGTGTCCGTCGAATTTTAAAAGTGCCGTGTCACCCGTGTCGAATTTTAAAAGTGCCGTGTCGCCGTGTTGCTCGTGTCGAATTTTACCCATGTAGAGGCACAATATAGCTCACACCAGTATGTGTATGGAGAGTGTACTGTGTATGGCGAGTGCTGAGCGGCTGGTGGCGGGTGTGACTGTATTTATGAGGTGCTCTGATTAAGTGTGGCACTGAGAGCTGCTCCCACCTACATCTGCCCATTGTGGTACAGCTCCAGAGCAACTCATCAGTCGTTAACCCTTTAAGGGCAGCCCATTGCTTTAAAGGCCCAGCGCCCCTATATATAGGGCTGAGTACCTGTGCCGACTGCACTCTGACTGTTACTGGACGTGCAGTAAGAACTGCGGGTTTAAGACATCTTTTTTGATGATAATAATGATACATGAATGCAGCCCTGGCAAGTAACTAGTTACTCGCCCGACCTGCATCCATGCATCATATGGCCCCTACAGAGGTGATACATTCCCCGTAAGGGTGAGTATGATGCAGCTCTGGCGAGTTACTCACCGGGGTTGCATTTGTGTATCATAATGACAAGATATATGAAGCCTTGAGGCATCTTACCGTCCTCAGAGGGCGACCATTGGAGCAGTGCCAGTGCTCTGTGTACTGTAATGATATGATTCTGTCTGTAATGAGTAGCTCGTTGAGCTGTTCTGTTAATGACTGCTGTAGAGCTATGTTATGAAGTAAGAGCTATTCCTTATGTGCAAACCTCTGGCTCTGCTAAGCCTGTCTTTCAAAGGGCCTCGTTTTTACATGTTCAACAATATAACAGCACATGTCTGACTTATTGTGTACACATATCACAATATCTCTAAAAACATATGAATTTCTAGGCTGTTGTTGGCATTGGACCTCTTGACCGGTAGCCCGAAGGGAGTGGTCATATGTTGATAATAGGGGTGGTGAGGGGGGGTGTTTTTTTTTTTTGGGGGGGGGACCAAACAAATTTGAATCTTTTGGGGAGGGGACCAAGCAGGATTGAACCCCTCTTGAGGGAAGGGGGGGGGGGGGTAAATTTCACCTCTTAAAAGCCTCCGTTACTAAATCATAGTAAATGTTGATCCCTCTCACGCAAAAATCCACATCCACCTCCTACCCTTGTTGTTAAAAAATGACCACTCCCTAATAGTGATCTATACGGTCATAGTATCACCAAGTAACTTCCTTGGAGGAAAACGGTAAAGGGAGTGTCCATTTTTACCCCTGAAGGGGGGGTTATGGTTTTGGAGGGGGCCTAAAAATGATTTTGACCGTTTTTCAGGTTGTCCTAAGAAGATTTTTACTCTTTATTTTTTTGAATAAAGCTAGCGATAACATGTCTGCGTTTTTGTGTGCAAATCCAATTCCCTACCCCATCTCCCCTCCCCGCCGCCATTCCCTAAGCAATGTGAATAAAATGGCCGTTCTGTGTCGTCCTTTCAAATAAACGCAAAGCCCCACTTTTATTGATAACTCCTTAGTTTTGCTAATCATGAGTGGGAAATCTGTTTTGGTGCTTCAGAATTTTGAAACATGGAAAATGCTTGGATTCTATTGGACAAGAGAGCAGTCGTTATTTCCCGGGGATCCTAAAAGGCTTAATGTTTGAGCCTGACGCACAGGATTTCCGATTCGAGAAAAGAGGTTCTCCGCATAAAAATGCAGTCGCAGATAAGCATGAGGCGATAACTAAAAAATAAAGCGTGAAATAAAAAACAAACATGGCTGTAAATAAGGATGAATGTTCAAGTCATTATGTCAAACTGAAAGAGGCTTATCCTCATAAAACAAGATGGCTGCCAAGATGGCGGCCCAATCTGGAACATCCGGGTATTTAGTGGTAACCAAGTGCTACTGCAATGACTTCTGGGAAGGGTGTTTAGTGCTGCCCCCTTTTGTTGGTGGATGTCAAGTTGTGTGCTCTATATTTAGGTTTATTGGGTCATTCCCGGTGTATTCATACATCGTAACCCTATTACTCATAAGGAAGGCATGTCGCTAACATATTTGTTGTCATGATGCATGAATACAGCTCTAGTGAGTAACTCGCCAGTGGTGTATTGGTGCATCATCATGCCGACCGTACAGGACTGATGCACTCCCGGAGGGTGCTCACGATGCCCCTAAGCAGCATCAATGAATTACTTGCCAGCGATAACTGAACACGTCTTGAGGAATCATGCCGTCACAAAAGTGTTAAGGCCAAAAAAAAGGTGTGTTTCAGGCAACCCGACCATAGATTTTTAAAAAGGCCGACCCTAGCCTTTCTTTTTGGCAATTTTGGAGATTTTTTTGGATTTTTCTTGATTTTTTCTCAATTTTTACAAATTCTTTCAAGAATAACAAGTTCAAAGTGACCGCAGAGGCTTGAATAATCGATTATAAATGGCTTTTTAAGAGGAATATCCAACAACTTCTTGATGTTCCTAGTCAATGGAGGAATTATTGAGTCATTCTGGTGAGTCGCAAGTCAATTTGTCTTTTTTTTGGCCTAAGCGCCTGTCTAACACTGCCCATAGTGTGGGTACAACACAAGTGGAGGGGGCAAGTAAATAAGTAAGGGACTGGAAAATTCCTAGAATCGTTGACAATACAAGAGCCACATACTGATGTAATGCATTATAATCGTCGTGATGCATTACGATCGTCGTGATGCATTACGATCGTCGTGATGCACTACGATCGTCATGATGCATTATGATCGTCGTGATGCATGAACGCAGCCGGGCGAGTAACTCGCCAGTGCTGCATTCATGCATCGTGCTGACCTTATGTGATTGATGCAACCCCTAAGGGTTGGTATGATGCATGAATACAACCCTGATGAGTAACTTGTCGGGGCTGCATTCAAGCGTTATGACTACAAAAGGCACAACGCATCAACGTTCTAAGCGTTCCTCAAAGGGCTTAAACCCCCAGCGCCCCTATATATAGGACTGAGTACCTGTCCTGACTGCACTCTGACTGTTACTGGACATGCAGTAAGATCTGCGGGCTTAAACCAGAGATAGTTCCAACGGCCGTTCTTAATTGTGCGGTGTAATTTGGGACTTTATTGCGTATTTATTCCGGCTGAACGGACGTTTTACATGAAAGGCCTCTGAAGGCTGTTAATTAAGGATTATTAATTGGACTTAAGTATTATCAAGTTAACCTAATTATGAGCTGATTATGAGATCGACACTGCAGGGGTCAGTTCCTTAATTTGGCGGAGGTATTGCTACACCTAGAGTACCTGTCAGGTCATAATTTCACTTTCAACCTAAATATTCCAGACCATCGATTTATTTATCATACTCTTTTCAATCAATACTTATGTCTAGTCTCAGCCAAAAAAAAGTAAAAAATATATTTAAAAAAAACACAAAAAAACAACAACATATCCTATCTATTTGTTATCGCATGTTTCCGGAAACAACCACTTTATTTTTAGAGGCCTCATCACTCAGTGTTTATTCATGTTGTATAATGAATTAAAAAAATACTCTACACGCAAGTTGAAAGCATTTTGATAGACTAGTTGATATGCAGTTTGCCCGTTTTAAGCTTGTTTCGATAACATTGAATACATCGAATACATCAGTTTCTGAGGCTAGAAAATCTATGTTTCAGGTTTATACCCTACACTACCCTACACTGACTCTAACACCTTCTCCCATACCTCTATCATTGTGTGTCACACTCAAACCAATACCCCCCCCCCCCCCACCCTACGCAGAAAACCAAGGTCGACCTATACAAAAGACCTGTACCTGTATACGATAAAAGGTTATGTTTCAGACACTTCACTTGGGTAATTCCAAGCCCTATGCTATACAATAAGGGAGCGATCATTTTTTTAAACAACATGGAAGCCTCGATGGATTTTGGGGGTGGTCAAAATGATTGGATCCCTTCGAGGCGTGGGAGGGCGGGGGGGGGGGGGTAAAAACAATTGACCCCCTCGTGCAAACAAAAAACAAACCTACCCCCCCCCCCCTTTATTAGAAAATAAATAGAAAATTAAAATCAGACCAACCTACCCTAAGTTCTCAAATAATATGTTACTTGAATCACATGTGTGCTGTTCCAGGCCCTATTTACGTGTATAGATGGGTATCTACAGCGTCACACCAACCATCAATACTAACATTGTTTAACACAGGTTTTACGAGCTCTGACATGGTATGGGGGTTTTAACTCCTATTACCTGATCGATCACGTTTGATAACACAAATCAATTCCATTTAGGCGGTTTTACAACCATATTGTCAATATCCAGGGTGCTATGACAATCAACTGTGTTTTTTATAAGTGAGTAGGTGAGGGGGAAAACATCAATCTGTGAGCTAAATGAATTTAGTCCTTTAAGGGTACACTGTAAAAATGGTTGCCATTTTTGTAGGTGTATAGTAGATTATACTGTATGCGTACAGTTCACTGTAGGTTACACAGTAGCCAGCCTCTCCGAAGACCCTAAAATTGACAAAAATGGGTAAAAATATGAGAATTTCTTCACAGTTGTATTAAAAAAGAGGTAGGGTCGGCCCTGTTTTGATAGGGTCGGTCGGGTGACCTGACACAAACCCTTTGTTTGGCCTTAGGCGCTAGGCTGGGATACCATAGATTGTAATGTTATGTCTCTCCAAGCCTTGCATATACCTAATTGGAGAGACCATTCAAGATGCAGAGACGCGGTACAAAACCATGTCCCACCCCCTGTTATACAACGGTCACCCACAGAAGAAATTCACTCTTTTCTATTTTTGGGGGGATGTTTTTTGGTTAATGGATTTTGAACATGCAAAAGTGGAGCGATGAACTTTTTTTTTACCCGGCCTCTGATCATAATTCTCAGTGCACCTGTATACGCACCAAACATCTTGGTTGATCCACACGAATTAAGGTGGTTACCTACCATCATGAATATGTTCATTGCGACGATTTCTGCGCAGCTAATGTGTCTAGCTCTCATATGTATCAGTATGTAAAATAGAAAAAGGCCTGAGCAAGGAGCGAACTCAGAACTGGCTGGCCTGCAAGTGTACATACATGTAACCTTTTCTAAAATGCCTTTCGATTTATAGAATATCATTTTTTTTATTTTAAATTGCCTAAAACCACTGAATTATGCCCAGGACCATAATGTCTAAATAGATACTATTAATTCAGAAATGACCTGAAGAATATTTTCGGGGAGTTTAAGAAACATGATGATACTTTTACTGCCATTATTCATGAAATAGATGAGCTCCTGGTCTAGTGTTGAAGAAATGGTTTTATTTTTCAAAATTTGATATTAAAAAAAGTAGCTCGGGACCCCCTACTTTTCTTTTCACTGTTTGGCTCCAAATTATGTGAGGTATATTGGGACGTGTTCTGGTCCTATCCATGCCATGGCACCGTTTGTAAGTGTTGCACCCATACTTATGCATATACTATCCACCACATAATGTACTTATCACGTATTTATGTCGTTTATTTATTATCTATGACAGACAAACCTTTCATGCCTACTCAAAAGACATTAGTCACTTGACGTGCCAGACGGGAATGCCACACATGAGGGGACCAGATGAAAAGTGCTGAGTCATGATACCTTTATTATATATTCATGTGCCATAGAAAAGGCTTCATCATATTACTTGTATCCTACCTATATTGGGGAAAAGCGGGCAGGCTCTGCTAGCATCAGCATGTCACAATCATATTCAACTCGGGGACGTAAGAAAACTCGTCACTTAGGGAGTGATCATTTTTTAACAACGGGGGGGGGGGGGCAGATTTCGATCCCCTGACCGGGGGGTGTAATAAATTTGGACCCCTCTTGGGGGGGGGTAAACAAAAACTGACCTGTTTTGCGCAAAAAAAGCCCGCATGTAAATATGCTACAAAGGCAGTCTTTGCGAAAACATGCAGGACAGTGGGAATGTCCTCCTAAAATGCCACCAGTCCAGCAGATTCACAAGTGTTGCAGGACCTAATGTCCAGTCACATGTTGGGCTTTTTTGAACTAGAAGAATTCATTTGGTCTTCTAAAGCTGAAATATGTGTCAATATACTGTGTAAAACTATATATCTATCCTGATTTGGCCATAAATGACTAAAATATAATGTATTTTTAGTGTACATTACTATTTTATATCTAAAATGCATAAATTGGCAGATATGTGGCTATCCTGTCCTCCAAAACTGTAGCCGGTCCTGCAACATTGAAAATTTGCAGGACCAAATGTCCTGTGGGATGAAAAAGTTTTCGCAAAGACTGCAAAGGGCCTGCACACACACTTTTCGACCCGTAGTGGGGGGGGGGGGGGGGGGGTAAAAATGCCCCCCCCCCCGTTGTTAAACAAATAGCACTCCCTTATATAAACCACGGTGGTGGGGTAGAACAATAGACTTTGTACCTTGGTTATACCGTATACCCTGGTTTAAAGATAGACGATGGTAATGAAAGGGTATTAGAATTAATCACAGCAAACTGGTAGGGCGACTTGGTCTTCACCCTCGTCTGGCCCCCACCAGTAAGCTGTGGTTAATTCTATATACCTTTTCATAACCATTGTCTATCTATTACATACCCTTTGTTGGCATGATGCATGAATGAAGCCCTGGCGAGTAACTCACTAGTGCTCTATGGACTTTATAACACTCCTGACGGGTTAGCATCATGTCGCCCTTTAACGGGTAAACACCCCATAGGCATGAAGGTAGTGAAGCTAGGGGTATGATTTTATATATATATATATATATATATATATATATATATATATATATATATATATATATATATATATATATATATATATATATATATAGCATGTAATTTAACTCGGACAATTCAGAATACTATCGGCTATACCCCCCCCCCATCCCATACCCCTGCCCACCCTCACCCACACCTAATTCATGTACAACCAATGATGCGAAAACAACTAACTTTTTTTTAGGTTGCCATGGCAACTTTGAGTGTCCAAACATGAAACACCTGTCCCTACCACCAAACAACCCGGCGTAAACTATAGCTCACATCACGACCTAGTTTCAAGGTCATGGGGTCAGCCTCATTTTGAGATGCAGGACCCGTATGACCATCAATATCTTTACCATTAAATTTGTATGTGAATTAAATTTGGAGTCAAAACCTTCGCCTGTGGCCATATGTTGTGCGATGGCATAGTGTTTAACATGAATGATTTAGTAGTCGTTCCAAGCTCACCCATTCATTATTATGCTGTAATTATTTTGTTTTGAAGCCATCACAACGTTTAAACTGTGTTAACCCAAGGAAGAAATGTACAGGAATGCATGTATATGTAGGCGGCCTACTGCAGTCTATACGAAAACTTTTTCACCCTGCAGGACATTCGGTCCTGCAGAAATTTCTTTTTGCAAGCCCGGCTTCATTTTTGCAGGCCTGGATATTGGCGTGCAATCTTTAAGATTTAAGAATTAAGTATAAAGCAAGTGTTCATACTGATAGTATTACATGAATAGGGTTCCTTAGTATGCTACAATAACATTCATCATTTTAATATATAAATAACTGAAGAACATTACAAAAAATGTTCAAGCTTTCTGTTTTACACTGTAGAAACCTTAATAATGGTCCAATTTACATGCCGTAAAAAATGGCATGTAGGCAAGGATCTCTTGATTACAGCCTGACATTTGGGCAGGATTTTTGCCGGCTATAGCCGGTGTCCGGCAGGATTTCGTATAAACTGACTACTGGCAGAGGCTTATGGAGAATGTTCTTACAAAACACATATGATATAATGTTTGCTTTTGTTTTCACATATCTACTAAATAGACGCGAAACAGAACAAATCTATAGGCGTGTAGCTGGTTGAATTAACAACAAACGAGATAACACCCTGCATTCACTGCAGAATTCCTAGGGGGCATTACACACCCCCGGGTACCAGATCAAGCAATGGTACCCCCTGCCAATGAACCTACGACCTCGGTATAGGGGTCAAGCTGGACGTCCTGTGGGCGCATCCATTACTTAAGCTTGTAACTGGCGAGATAAGCACTGATACATCAATCACAATGGGTACAGGCTGTTACATAATGCCCCCTACAAATTCTGCAGTGAAGGCCAGGGAGTCATCTGATTGGTTGATAATGCATCCAGCTACATGCCTAAATGCCTTAAACATGGCCCAGAAATCAACAGATCAACCCCGCACACCCCCTCCGTTGTTAAATAATGCTCCCCCCTTCCCCTAATAGACCCTGATGCACTACGCATTCCTACAGGCTTAATAACGTTAATACAGTATCATTATTGCAGTAATGACTGAGTCTGTAGTCGGGCGTGTGCCCCGATACGGGATCAGTGACCCACACACCTATTACCCCGCACACCACCTCCAGCCTCTACCAGGCTCTGCACAAAGCCAGATCAGCCGTCTAAACTCCGGCTTAACCCTTTAATGATGGATGTCACTAAAAGATGACATTTGTCATCATGATGCACCAATGCAGCCCCTGTGAGTAACTCGCCAGTGCTGCACCGGTGCATCATGCCAATCCTTCGGGAGTGTCTCAACCTCCAAGTGTCGGCATGCTGCTTGAATGCAGCCATGGCGATTTACTCGCCAGGGCTGCATTGATGCATCATGACGACAAGGGCATAGCACCTGAAAGCACTATGTCGTCCTTAAAGGGTTAACTCGAGCTTACTTTGGGCTTAACTCGGTCCGGCGTCCCTAAATACCATAAGTGGACCGGAAGTGGGTGCACTATGGGCCTGACCACAATCCTTTGCGGCTAGTTTCCGGTGATGTGCTGTGACATAAGACCCTGGGGTTCTGGGACCTGTCAATAGCCGAATCACTGTATTATCGCTCAGTTGGGGTTAGCGCCTCATTAGTTCGTTATGCAGGTGTAAGAGGGCGCCACCGTAACATGACGTCATAGTTTGACTTGGTCCCGTCGGCCATTGTTGTTGTATAGACCAATGACTAGACAGAATGAATACTGCCATGTCATAGTGATTATAGTGAGCCCTGTTGGATAAACCCAGACAATAGAGAGACTACTATACTATAGCCATAGCCAGATTTCCATTACTATGTCTATGGGGTATCTTGTAAACCCTAATTGATAGGGACTAGCCCATCTCCCAGCCTATCCCTATTATATATATGGGACATAGCACTAACCTACTATTCCGTAGACCTAATAGGGCTTATAAGTTAAGTGATCCCTTAACCACATCAGATTAGGTAGGCCTATATCTATTCACTATCATGACACAAGTATTTTGGGTACCTGCCCAAAAATTGCGGGAACCAGCTTCCGCATAACTGTGCCCTGATTGGCCAAGGAGTGGTCACGTGATTTGCTAATAAATTTGCCTTACTCTTTCTATTTACCTGCAGAAACCCCGGGTCCTAATATACTACTATATTACCGACCTGCAGAAAACCCCAGTCTCAGTATACTACTATATTACCGACCTGCAGAAAACCCTAGCCCCAGTATACTACTATCTTACCGACCTGCAGAAAACCCCAGTCCCAGTATACTACTATATTACCGACCTGCAGAAAACCCTAGTCCCAGTATACTACTATTTTACCGACCTGCAGAAAAACCCAGTCCCAGTATACTACTATCTTACCGACCTGCAGAAAAACCCTAGTCCCAGTATACTACTATCTTACCGACCTGCAGAAAAACCCAGTCCCAGTATACTACTATCTTACCGACCTGCAGAAAACCCCAGTACCAGTATACTACTATCTTACCGACCTGCAGAAAACCCTAGTTCCAGTATACTACTATCTTACCGACCTGCAGAAAACCCCAGTACCAGTATACTACTATCTTACCGACCTGCAAAAAACCCTAGTTCCAGTATACTACTATCTTACCGACCTGCAGAAAACCCTAGTCTCAGTATACTACTATCTTACCGACCTGCAGAAATAACCCAGTATACTACTATATTACCGACCTGCAGAAAACACCAATCCCAGTATACTACTATCTTACCGACCTGCAGAAAACCCTAGTCCCAGTATACTACTCTCTTACCGACCTGCAGAAAACCCTAGTCCCAGTATACTACTATCTTACAGACCTGCAGAAAACCCCAGTACCAGTATACTACTATCTTACCGACCTGCAGAAAACACCAATCCCAGTATACTACTATCCTACCGACCTGCAGAAAAAAAAACAGTCCTAGTATTACAGGCATGCAGAAAACCACAGTACCAGTATTCTACTATCTTACCGACCTGCGTAATATGTTATTTTGCCGGTACAAAGGTGTCTACTCCCTAACCTTCAACCTCGGTATAGGCTATATGCACCACAATCTCCATACAATTCTGTCACCCACTTCTATCTTGCCATCTCTAGCCTACCCACCAACTCAACTATTCCTACACTCGCCAAGCGCAGACCCTCTCCATATTGGAGCTGGTCAGAGACTCCGCCTGGAGCAGCAGCAGATATGGGGGAAGGTCACATGACCCTGGGCGAGATTACGCGAGAGAAGTAGCGAGACGTTGCTCAATATGGAGATACCGGGAAGGTGGGGGAGGTTAGGGGGCAGACCATGGGGAGAGGGGGAGCGAGGATGTGAATAGTAGGGGGAGGGAGAATTAGCCTATGGAGTTATATAACTCACCAGTGCTGTATGACGAAAAAAGGGCATACCGTATGCAGCCCTTAAAGTGGCATTCTCACTGAGCGCTTCCCACTCACAATTCTAGTACTGTTCTAGTCTACTATGTGGTACTGGTAAGTGTGAGTGGTGAGAATGCCCCTTTAATCAAACGGTTAGCAAATAACAAGGCGGGTACACAGAGCCATATCTCCGCACCCAGCGAAAGTAAGATGGCGGCTGTGTCCGTTGGGGAATGTGCCAAGGGCCTATAGGGCACCCTATTGCTAGCGGCCCTTCCGGCCCAGGTCAACGTCCGAACTCCCGGCTCTTACCTTGATACTCTCCGCCGACCTCCAGAACATATCCACCCCCACCCCCTACTACCCAGCCCCCCCTCCCTTCTACCCAACCCCTCCCACCCTACTACCCCCCCCCTCCCACCACACCCCGACCTAGCTATCCCCCTCCCTGCCCCGCCTTTTCAATTTACCAATTTCGCCCGTCCGCACTGCGCCGCTGGTTACGCCGCCACCAGGCCCCAGCCCGGGAACCAGCGCCTGGATGCACTTCCGGCCGACAGGCAGCATGGGTATGCTTTCACAGGGGCATTATGGGCCGGGTGTAAATATTACAGCGTCCTGCGCCGGGGATTACCCAGGATGCCTCCAGAAACAGGCCCCTTGCTTCTTTCCCAGCGTCCCAAAATCAAAGCGAGGCTGGGGGAGAGACGCTGGTCGGCGCTGGTGGAGGTGGTAGTGCACTCTCCGGCGTCCCAAAGGGCAGCGTGCTCCTTGTCAGTGCTTCATGGGCACTTGTATCTCTGCCTCAACCTGCCTTTCAAGTTTCACACTAGTGTATTGTTTTGACTGATGTCTTAAAATTAATTAGCGTTCGTCTTGAAGAAGCGTCAGAGGTGCAGGGTGTTGAAATGGATTGATGCACTATATATTCTGGTCTCAAATAAAAGCGAGTCGCGGGCATAAGTAAATTGAAGGTAATGAGCGCACAGGCGTTTACATACAGGCTCGCTGTATGGACCATATATAGGCAAAGGTGCACAAGTAGAGTTCCTCACTGAGGGTTATTTCACGACGTGAAGCCGAGTGAAACAACTCTCAGTGAGGAACTCTACGAGTGCTCCTTTGTGTTTATTTCATGTCCTTATTAACAATATTTGTCAAAATGCCACTTGATTGCTCTGACAAAATACTTTATAGTGGTTAAATCAACAACTTTGATCATTTGACAGGCCATTGAATACGGACAAGGGTTATTTCATGAATAAGGCAGCCCCATTGACTTAACCAAGGAGAGCCGTATCTCCCCCCCCCTCCCCCCCCCTCCGCCCCCCCCCCCCCCCCCGTGAGATGACCCTGCTCAGTATCTCACCCCTAGCAATGCATCAAATGACATAGTGAAACAAATAATCACCAACGTGTATTTTTAATTAATGTAAGATACTTTCATGAAATAAATACAAAAAGAACCCTCAGTGGCTGTTAAACACTTGGTGTAACCGTTGTATAATGTCTTCACAGTTCTACACCCCCCCCCCCCCCCCCCCACACACACACCCCAGACCATGTCCCTATGGTCTAGGTGGGTCCTGTATTGTAAACCAGAAGTCGGCCATATTGACAGGACCCCCCCCCCCCCCCATAGTACTGGTTTAAGAAAGTGGGCTGGGGCAGAGTCAACGTACAAGTGTACCCCCTGCCACTGGAGAGTGGTATTGGTAGGTACTGAGACTGTGAGTGTGTGTGTGGGGGGGGGGGGGGTGGAGCAGAGAGGGAGGGTAGGGGGGTAGTGGTGTAAGAGTGTCTCAGACCCCAATATATCCATCAGCCTGTGAGATCTTGTAGCACTGTGTGCCACTACTGCAGTATGGGAATGGGCGGGAGAGTCCATGGCACGCTACTCAAAGTATGTTACTCTTTAAATGCATGTTCCCACAACACACATATTTCAGAGTGCACTATCCAACCTCTAAACATTCAACAAATATTCTCATACCATGGCTAATACCATACTCCAGACCAGACTCTAAGGCTGTGTCTCAAGAACTTGGGCCAATGTGTTTGTCTATGACCGGGTGCCGTCTATGACCGGGGGCCGTCTATGACCGGGGGCCGTTTATGACCGGGTGCCGTTTATGACCGGCTATCTAAAAAAGTTGTTTGGAGGAATAAAAGAGATTTTTCTTAAAAAATTGTAAATAAAAATTATAAAAAAATATTTTTTTAAAAATGTTTATCCCTCCAAACAACTTTTTTAGATAGCCGGTCATAGACGGCACCCGGTCATAGACAAACACATTGGCCCAAGTTGGTGAGACACAGCCTACAGTTCTCCACTGAACTGTCCTCCCAACCACAACTGACCGATCTCTGTACGGACTATAATTATAGAGTCCCTTTGTGCTCTGTCAGTTCTTATCTCGCCACTGTAATCTATCTCTGACTTTAATTATCCTGTCTCTCCATCCTCCGCACCTTTTTCTGTGAGCTGCTCAACGAGTGGCTCTATTTTTAGCGGCTAGTCCTTTATAAAGGCCGCATAGTGCTTTAATGTGGTATATCCTTGATCGTCAAGATGCATGAATGCAGCTGTGGTGAGTTAATCACCAGGGTTGCATTCATGCATCATGCTGGCCCGGGGGAGTGTATCAACCCCAAAGGGTAGGCATGAAGCATGAATGCTGCCCTGGGGAATCTACTCGCGAGCGCTGCATTCATGCATCATGACGACATTGGACATTAAAGCAGTATGCAGTCCCTAAAGAGTTAATCTAGTAACGTGACCTGTACTCAAACAATGGTTTCCTGACGAGTAATTAAACTCACGACTCGGCTGGACGCGCGTTAATTCACGGACCGAGATGAGGCGTCCACACAGGCCTGCTGGTGTGTTGGTCATGTCAACCCTTTAAGGATGGGTTAGGAGCTAATTTGGGGTGAATTTTTATTTTTCAGTTTTTCAACATATTTGTGTTCATAATGTCCATATAAATATGTGTGTAGCTTTTTAAATCATTCCCATACTTGTAAATGCATAAATTCAAGGTGAGAGGGCCTGTTTTTGTAATAGAGTGGGGTCGCCCGACCTATTCTGACATGCATTTCTAAGTATCAGTAGACTTTAAAGGTTTACACACACATTTGTATAGGCATTACGAATACAAATACACTGTGTTACTGAAAAATAAAGATTGGCCCCAAATTAGCTCCTAGCCCATCTTTAAGGATGGATGTCACTAAAAAATGACATTTGTCGTCATGATGCACCAATGCAGCCCCGGCGAGTAACACGCCGGTGCTGCATTGGTGCATCATGTCGACCCTACGGGAGTGTCTCAAGCCTGTAGGGTTGGCATGATGCTTGAATGCAGCACTGGAGTTACTCGTCAGGGCTGCATTCATGCATCATGACAACCAAGGACATGATGCATTAAGGCATCATGCCGTACTTAAAGGGTTAACCATTCACCCTCTTTTCCTACACCACTGTTACTGTTGGTGTGTATCATGACGACAAAGGGGCATGGTGCATTGCAGCATCATGCTGCCCTTAAAGCATTATGCTGCCCTTTAAGCACCATGCTGCCCTTTAACCATCATGCTGCCCTTTTAGCATCATGCTGCCCTTTAAGTACCATACTGCCCCTTTAGCATCATGCTGCCCTTTAAGCATCATACTGCCCTTTAAGCATCATGCTGCCCTTTTAGCATCATGCTGCCCTTTAAGCACCATACTGCCGTTTAAGCATCATGCTGCCCTTTAACAATCATGCTGCACTTTAAGCATCAAACTGCCCTTTAAGCATGATGCTGCCCTTTAAGCATCATACAGCCCTTAAAATAGTATACTGCCCTTAAAGCATCATGCACGCTCCCCTTTAAGCATCATGCTACCCTTAATGCATCATACTACCCTTTAAGCATCATGCTGCTCTTACAGCATCATTCTGCCCTTTAAGCATCATGCTGCCCTTTAAGCATCATACTACCCTTTAAGCATCATGCTGCTCTTACAGCATCATTCTGTCCTTTAAGCATCATGCTGCCCTTTAAGCATCATACTACCCTTTAAGCATCATGCTGCTCTTACAGCATCATACTCAGAGGCGCAGGAAGCAAATCTTCATTGGGGGGGCCCATGGGGGCCCACTCCAACCAGTTTTTGAGCATCGGCTTTCATGCATCAAGATGTGCATATACACGCTTATAAAAGAGTAATATAGAAAAGTAATATTTGAGCCCTCTTTAAATCTGATTAGGGGCCCAGACCCCTGTACCCAATTCCTTTCCTATGTGGGAGAGGAAAAAATTGGGAATTATGTGTATTATAGTATAGGGTCCTGACAAATTTTGGGGGGGGGCCCAAACATATTCAGGCCCCCTCTCCTCTGTGATTGGGGGGGGGGCCCGGGCCCCCCTGGCCCCCCCTTTTCCTACGCCACTGATACTGCCCTTTTAACACCCTGCTGCCCTCAACGGTTAAACCCACCATTCAGTGCAGTATATATGGACTTTTATAACACCACAAATGAGACAACAAAGGTGGGATGAGGAGCCAGCACTACAGCGAAAATCGACACGAGTACCCTCCTCAATAAAACATGTGCAGCACTGTTATACAGCCGACCATCAGGGCCATTCTGCAGCAGAGGGAGTCATCAGAAGGCCTCTCTGTGCGGTTCAAATCTCTAGCAGAGGTGTCGTTCTCCAAGCAGTACCCTTGGTCCAGACTGCAGCTGTATAAATCTACATGCATTATCCACTAGTTGATAAGAATGGCCGTATCCGTACAGAGAGGTAATTGACCTCGGTGGGTGGCGCCATCCTTCACTACAGAATTCATGAGAGGATGGAGTGGAGGTAGTCAGGTGGAGATGGGTGGGAGTCGGTGCAGTGTCAGTATAGATGTAGGTGGGTTGGGCTTTAAAAAGAAAGGCGTTTCAGTATACTACCCTACCCTACCTAGCAAAACAAGGACGACCCTATATGTAAGTCAAATTTGAAAAAAAAACAAAAAAAAAACACTAATTATTTTAGGTCATTTTAGAGGCGATTTGGGCGTGGATGAGTCGAGACTGCTCTGTTCACGACTCAATATCTGGGTACTTTTGAACTATACCTACCCTGCATGGGTTAATATAGGTGGGGTGTAGGTTGTAGGGATGGGGTGGATGGCGATACATAGAGAGGGGGAGTGGGTTGAAGTGTTATATTTTTGTTTATTCAGTGTGGACGGTGGGGTGGCCTGTGTGACACAGGTTGTGATCTATACATGGGTCAGTTAGCGCTGCTGTTAGGTTGGCATGTACATGTCATAACAAGGTGCAGGGGGGGGGGGGGGAGTGCTGACTATATTGCAGGACACACTGAAAAAGTAAACTTGTCTCCAGACTCGTCGAAGTGACGGTCATAAAATAAACGAGTCAAAAGTTGTCTAACCTATCAGGTTACCATCCCACAAATTGAATCTGGAGCTGGCAAATGTCAGGTTTTGGGCTGGCACATACCAAGTGGGTCTTCTATCTCCAGCTAGAAGACCCACTTCCTTGTCACTTAGGCAAGTTTTTGACTCGTTTATCTTATGACTGTCACTTTGAAGAGTTTGGAGACAAGTTTATTTTTTGAGTGCAGGACAAGACATGGGGGCAGAGCAGAGCAAGTCAGATCAGAACAATGCAGGACAGAGAAGGAAGATGAAAGCAGAGCAAGATATGACGTCACAGAGTAGGGCAAGTCAAAGTAGGCCACACACACAGAAAAGTGAGAGTCATTGTCGCTAAAACTACCCTCACCTGAGAGTCAAGCGCCTGACTCTCAGGTGAGGGTAGTTTTAGCGACAATGACTTTTCTGAGGGTGCAGGGCAGGGCAGGTCTAAGGGTACGGCAGGGCAAAGCAGAGGGCAAAGCAGTGAGAGCCGAGCAGAACAGGAGATGAATAGCTGAATATACACACTCATAAAAGTTGGCGTCACTGTCGCCAAAAGCACTCTCACCTGAAGGTCAGTGCCTAACTTTCAGGTGAGAGTGCTTTTGGCGACAGTGACGCTCACTTTTATGAGTGTGTAGCGACATGATGTACAGAGGGGTGCACGTGGGTGGGGGGGGGGGGGGGAGGGAGGGGGGGCACATGTACAGATATACAGAACACTATGGCGAATCATACGAGAAATTGTGCTCATGACTAGGTATAAGCATACATGTAGTTAAATCAGTTCGCTATGCAGACTTCACTGCATGCTATTCATCCCACTACTAGGCATCAATAATCTTTTCATTGACGCCGACATACCTCCACACGCCCATAGGCACGCGGATTGATGTGCTCCCTAAGGGAGTGGTCATTTTTTAACAACAGGGGGGGGGGGGGGGTGGAGGGGAGCAAAATAATGTTCCCCTTTGACCGGGGGGGGGGCAGTAAAAATATTCGACCCCTCTTGGGGGGGGGCAAAAATTCCGCCTGTTTTGAGTGAAAAAAACCAGCGCGTTACTATGCTACTATGTTATTACGATATGCGCAAGATTTTCGGCTCACCTGGGCGGGTGGGGGGGGGGGGATGTGCACAAGGGGATACCCCCCCCCCCTCCCCCTGCTGTCAAAAATTGAGCACTCCTTAAAAGGCCTTTTACCCACATAGTATCGGTTATTGGGTGAAGCCAGGAGAGGAAGCCAAACCATTATACCATCTAGATCTGTGATCATAACATCAAAACATCTAACATGTGCAGTTGATATTTTAGATATTTTGATCTCTCCCTGGTGATTGCTGGTAGTATAGCCTAACCCTTTATGGGCTGCACAGTGCTTTAATACATTATGTCCATTTGTCATCATGATAATGTATGGGTAGGTCCTTGGCGAGTCTACTTCCAGGACTGCATTCATGCATCATGAGGAAGCTACAGCATTGGTACATTCCTGATACATCCATGCAGGCCTGGTGAGTAGAGTAGCCAATGCTGCATCCATGTATCACGACAACAAACTGGCACAATGCTTTTAAACACTATGCGGCCCTTTAAATGGACTATATTATCCCTTTAGTTTAGGGACGACATAATCTCCCTCTAAACCACCCCTCCTCTTCCCCAACACACATCATTCCCTTGATCATCATAATACATGAATGCAGCCCTGGCGAGTTACTCAAGCATCATGCCGACCTTATGAGGTTGAGACCGTCCGGAGACCGCACCGGCGAGTTACTCGCCGGGGCTGCATTGGTAACTGACACTGACACCGAATACATATAGGTACATATAGTGTAACAAATCGAGGGCTAATAACCAAAAGGTCTTATCTCACTTTTTAGTTATTCTGAGTAAATCAAGAAAAACTTTTTTATTTTAAGATTAGCCTTTCTTTTCAAGGGAAACTATCTCAATATTGTTTTTTGTTAGGCAGGTGGATATCTGAAAGAATCCTGTCCAAGAATAAACAGCGGTTGGTCTCAAATAACAGAATGTTTAATATAGAACCATTTGGCACTGATTTATGTGTCATAATGAAGAATTCTCCTAGTGCCAAAACATCTCATCTTAAAATACACCATTTTGGTTCATACAATATCTTACATAATAGCTCATTATTTCACTAACAAAAGGTCTTATCTTGATATAGGACCTTTTGGCCTTAGACCCTAGCACGAAATGCTGGACACCTTTCCTGCCAAAAGGCTCTATCTTGACATAGGGCCTTTTGCTTTCAAACACATTGCATGAAATGCTTGGTCCCTTTTGTGCCAAAAGGTCATATATTGATATAGGATCTTTTGGCTTCATACATGTGTCAAAAAATGCTTGACACTGTTCCTGGTAAAAGGCTCTATCTGGACATAGCACCTTTTGGTTACAGGCAAATGGCATACATTACTAGGCATTTATCCTGTCAAACAGCTCTATCTTGCCATACAACCTTTTGGTTCTAAACTTTTTCCAAAGGAATGTCCAAGTTATCTTGCCAGAAAGCTGTATATTATGTTTTTCAATGAAAAAAGATTCCCTATATTCCTGACACACTAGACATTCCATCTTTTAACGTTTGTATCATAAGGCCGCTACATTTGGAAACTGTTTCACAAAAACAAACACCAGTTCCTGATCAGAATAGTGTAAAACTAGTCAGAGAGAACTGTTTTAGTAAAGGCCAAGACCCCAATAAGAGGTGAGAGGACCCTGGGAGTACTATGGATCCCTGCAAAGGTTGGCAGAGGGTAAACAGGTGCGAGGTGGAATGAACATTGCAGTTGCAGACCATACACAAAGAGTTGGAGACTAGAATGATAGATGAGAGTCCCCATACTGATTGCTAAAAGGGGCCAAGAGCTCAGAAAGTGGGATGATAATCCCAACTTGGAGGGGAGAGGGTCATGCCTATGAATGAGGATTGAACTGCACAAACAAAGGGTGTATGAACCTTGATGGGTCTGAAAATCTAGAATACCAACAAAGAGGGTTTGAGATCAGATAGGGAAAGATGCTCTTGAGTAGGCCATGTACCTTGAGTCAACCACTTTGCCCTCTTCTAAGTGGCACGTTCCAGCTATAAAAAGCTGTTGAATTGGTATTTATCATATTTTACCTGGCAGAAAAGAGGGAGATTCAGCTTACTGCTACTTAAGAATATTGGGGATTTAATTCTTCCTCCCTCTAGCAGATGATTAATCTACCATGTATCACCTTTTCAACCAATGGTGGGTGGATTCCAAGCCAATCCCCCAATTTAGGGCTTTCTGCTCAATGACTACAGGTGTCCATGGCTGGTATGATGTTCTTTGGTAGGAAATGTGTATATTTTAGATTGCTATGTTAACATGAAAAACAAAATAAAATTTTTAAGATTTTACGCGTGATTATGCATTCTAGTAACCCGCTGAATGGGGTGTGCCATTGTGCCAAGGTGATTGACTCAAGGTACCAAAGTGGTTGAGTCATGGTACTGATGCTGACAGATTTGATACGTTTTGATTTTTAAAATTTCATTTTGTTTTTCATGTTAACATAGCAATCTAAAATATACACATTTCCTACCAAAGAACATCATACCAGCCATGGACACCTCACAGGTGAAACACAGGGCCAAGTGGCAGACTCATGGACACTTTACCCTAAAAGAGGGAAAAAAACTAAATGGCCAAGTGAGCCCATTCAAGATGCCAAATGTCCAGAAAGGTTATGGCAAACACACAATGGCAGAATTTTGAACAGACTAGATGATGACGTATGAGGGTCCCCAGTGAGTTTTGCAAAGGTCTTATAAGGTTTCAAAAACTCTAGAGGGTTGGGTAGCCTATACAGGGGGACAGAGACCACCAAAAGGGGTGGTTGAGTCAAAAATCCCCAGAAAGCCAGACATCCCCAGAAGCGGTAACTACATCAAGAGCATAAGGCCATATAAGATAGCAGAAGGCTTAGGCAAGCATTTAGGCCGGCAGAAAGGTTGAATGAGCATCCAAAGACTCAAGTCAGAAGGATTGGCTGAAGCGCTTCTACAGTAGGAACGAGGAATGTTGTGTCCTCTCTTGACCATAACTACAAGAATCTGTGAAGCCGTACTAAGAAGAGGGTGAGCCAATTTGAGAGATTAAAGACCCCCAAAAAGTTTGGATTAGCTCTTACAAGGGCACCAAAACCTTTCTCGATCCTGCTATGGGTCTGTCCAATGTTTCATCTAACCCAAGATGGGTACGGTGAGGCTATGTTAGCCTTTCAGTCAGCTTGTGTAAGCCCACGCAAGACCACTAAAAGAGTTAACTAACAGATAGAAGGGTTCAAAGGCCCCTTGGGGGATAGGTGCCTTTATAAAAGGGGCAATTATTTGGGCCTCTCCATACAAGTACTGAATGACCATCAGAGCTGTTTGACAACCCCAAGAAGGACTATGACAAAGACTGCGAAAAGGTTGGTTGCAGCCATACAAGCCAATATGATATGTCCCAGAAGAACTCATTGTGCCTTCATGTCCAAACAACCCAAAAAGGGTGAGGCAAGCCAATATGAAGTCAAAACACCTCATGATAGATCGGGTTGGTACATGCAGCTGGATAAAGAGCCAAAATAAGGACGTAGAAGGGAGCAAATACCTCCACAATAACCGGGTGAGCCCATAAATGAAGCCTCTGGTTTGAAATGGGAGATACATGTGATAATGAACCTTCTGGTGGTCTCTGGACCCGCAAAAGGGTGTCCTTTGTTGCTTATACAGCAACCCTTCTAGAGATTTATCATTCTCAAATTGGCTCGGCTAGAGATTGTGAGTCTTTTGCCTCATTTAGGACATATACCAACCCTTCTGCAGATTTCTGGCCTCTGATTCAGGCTTGTTGAAAGTATTTTGGGATTTCCGTATTTTCAAATGATCTTTTGTCCCTCAATGGGTTGTCTAACCATTCTGTGAGTATTTATCCCAATATAGTGGTTAGTAAAAGTGGGTCTTGGACCCCTTGTATGGGCTTCTTAAATATTTCTATTGGCCCTTGCTCCCTCTATTGGGCTTGTGTAATCATTTAAGGGTGTCCTTGGTTCCTCGTATTGGATTGGCTGATCATTCTAGTGGCCAGTGGTCCTTCATAGGGGCTTGTGTAACCATTCATGAGGTATTTGGTCCCTCATATAGCCTTGTAAACCTCCTTCAATAGTCTTTTGCACCTTGTATGGTCTTTTTTTTAACCTACCTGTGTATCTTTGGTCCTTAAATAGGCACATAAAACCTTCATGTGGGTCTTCAGCCCCTTTAATGGGTTTATTTACCCTTTCTAGTGTCCTTTAGTCCCTCATAGGAGCCTGTTTATACATTCTGGGCGTCTATGGTCCTTCGTTTGGCCTTTCCAAACCATCTTTGATCCCTTGTTAGGCGAGATAGTCTCAAAATTGCAAGATAGTCTCAAAATACTATGGTTTTGTGACAACCTTGCAACCCTCAGGCTAGATAGTCTCAAAATTGCGAGATAGTCTCAAAACACACGTCAGGCTAGATAGTCTCAAAATTTTGAGAGTATCTTGCAACCCCTCAGGCTAGATAGTCTCAAAATTGCAAGATAGTCTCAAAATACTATGGTTTTGTTAGTATCTTGCAACCCTCAGGCTAGATAGTCTCAAAATTGCAAGATAGTCTCAAAATACTATGGTTTTGTTAGTATCTTGCAACCCTCAGGCTAGATAGTCTCAAAATTGCAAGATAGTCTCAAAATACTATGGTTTTGTTAGTATCTTGCAACCCTCAGGCTAGATAGTCTCAAAATTGCAAGATAGTCTCAAAATACTATAGTTTTGTTAGTATCTCGCAACTCTCAGGCTAGATAGTCTCAAAATTGCAAGAGTCTCAAAATTGCAAGATAGTCTCAAAACTGTGAGAAAGTCTCAAAATACTATAGTTTTGAGACTATCTAGCCTGAGGGTTGCAAGATCTCACAGTTGTAAGACTATCCGTCTGGCTTTTGAGATAATCTCACAATTTTGAGACTATCTAGCCTGAAGCTTGTGAGATACTAACAAAGCTCTGGTATTTTGAGGCTATTTTATAGTTTTTGAGACTATATAGCCTAATGGTTGCGAGATACTAACAAAACTATAGTATTTTGAGACTATCTAGCCTGAGGGTTGCAAGATACTAACACAACTATTGTATTTTGAGACTATCTAGCCTGAGGGTTGCAAGATAGTCTCAAAATGTTATCATCTCGCAGTTTTGAGACTATCTGTCATGCTTTTGGGACTATCTCACGATTTTGAGACTATCTGGCCTGAGGGTTGCAAGATATTAACAAAACTATAGTATTTTGAGACTATCTCGCAGTTTTGAGACTATCTAGCCTGAGGGTTGCAAGATAGTCTCAAATTTTGGCTTGTACAATCACTATTTGGGTCTAAGGGCCCTTGTTTGGGCTTGTTTCACCTTTTCGATGACCTTTGGTCTCTCATATGTAATTACCTAATCATTCCATGGGTATTTGGTCCCTCATATGGCCTTGTAAAACACTTTTAGTGGTCTTTGGCACCTCATATAGGCTGTATTAATCTTTCTGTGGATATTTGGCCCTTCATATAGGCTTGTACCTCATGGCTGAGGGTCTGGGGTCCCTTATATGGGCTTATTCAACCATTTTAGTTGCCTTTGCTACCTCATGTGGAGTCTTAACACTCTGGGGGTCTTTGGTCTCTCATATGACCTTTCAAAACCTGTTTGGTGGTCTTTGGTCCCTAATATAGGGTTGTATAACCTGTATGTGGGTCTTCAACCTCTTATTTGGGCTAGTTTAGCCTTTCTAGTGGCATTTTGACGCTCATATAGGCTTGTCAAATCATTCTGTCAGTATTTGGCCCCACAAATGGCTCTTAAAATCCATCAAGTAGATCTTGGGCCTCCTACATTGGCTTGTTTAGCTTTTCTAGTGGCCTCTAGTCTCTCATATCAGATTGTCTAATCATTCTGTGGGTATTAAGTCCCTCATATGGGCTTGTAAATCACTTTTAGCGGTCTTTGGCACCTCATATGGTCTTGTCTTACCTTTCTGTACACATTTAGCCCTTCCTATAGGCAGGTAACCCCTCTCTGTAGGTCTGGGGTCCCTTATAAGGGCTGATTCAACCTTTCTAGCGGTCTCTGGTACCTCATATAGACCTGTTTAAACATTTTGGGCATCTTTGGTCCCTCCTATAGGCTTGTATAATATTTATGTGGGTCTTAGATCTCTTATTTAAGCCAGTTTAGCCTTTCTGGCATCCCTTGGTCTCTCATATGTAATTGCCTAATCATTCTGTGGGTATTTGTTCCCTCATATGGGCTTGTAAAACACTTTTAATGGTCTTTGGTACCTCATATGGGTTTTTCTAACCCTTCTGTTGATCTTTGGCTCCTCATATAGGCTTGTATAACCCTTATGTGGGTCTTAGGCCTCTTATTTAAGCCTCTCTGTGGGTCTTTTGCCCCATACATGGGTTGTTTAGTATTTCTAGTGGCATTTGGACCCTTATATGGGTTTATCAAATCAGTCTGTCAGTATTTGGCCCCACAAATGGCTCATGAAAAGCATTAAGCGGATCTTGGACCCCATACATAGGCTTGTCCAGCTTTTCTAATGGCCTTCGGTCTCTAATATGGGTTTTTGTAATCATTCTGTTAGTATTTGGTCTCTCATATTGGCTTGTTAAACACTTTAAGTGGTCTTTGGCACCTCATATGGGCTTTTCTCACCTTTCTGTGGATTGTTGGCCCTTCATATAAGGTTGTTACTCCTCTCTGAGGGTCGTTGGCCCCCTACATGGGCTTGTTTGGCCTTTCTATTGACATTTGGACACTAATATGGGCTTATCCAATCATTTTGTCAGTATTTGGCCCCATAAATGGCTCCTAAAAAGCATTAAGTGGACATTGGGCCCCTTACATGGGCTTGTTCATCTCTTTTAGTGGTCTTTGGTCTCTCATATTGGTTTGTCTAATCATTCTGTTGGTATTTGATCCCTCATATCGGCTAATCAAACACTTTTAGTGGTCATATGGGCTTTTCTATGAACCCTCATTATAAGCTAGTAATTCCTCTCTGAGGTTCTCTGCTCCCTTATATGGGCTCATTCAACCTTTTAAACAGCCTTTGGTACCTCATATGGACTTGTCTAAGCATTCTGGGGGTCTTGGGTCCCTCATATGGACTTTCAAAACCATTCTAGTGGTCTTTGGTCCCTCATATAGGCTTTTGTATCCTTTAAGTAGGTTTTAGCCCTCTTGTTTGGGCTAGTTTAGCCTGTCTAGTGGCATTTGAACCCCAATATAGCCTTGTCAAATCATTCTGTCAGTACCTGGGCCCACAAATGCATCTTAAACCCCATTAAGTGAATCTTGGATCCCTTACATGGACTTGTATAGCCTTTCTAATGGCACTGGGACCCTCATATTAGCTTACCAAATCATTTTGTCAGTATTTGGCCCCACAAATGGCTTCTTTAAAGCATTATGTGGACCTTGGGCCTCTTACATGGGCGTATTTAGCTTTTCTAGTGGTCTTTGGCACCTCATGTAAACTTTGAACTCCTCTCTGAGGGTCTCTGGCCCCTTAAATGGGCTTATTCAACCTTTCTAGTGGCCTTTAGTACCTCATATGGACTTGTAAATCACTTTTAGTGGTCTTTGGCACCTCATATGGTCTTGTCTTACCTTTCTGTACACATTTAGCCCTTCCTATAGGCAGTTAACTCCTCTCTGTAGGTCTTGGGTCCCTTATATGGGATTAGTCAACCTTTCTAGTGACCTCTGGTACCTCATATGGACCTGTCTAATCATTCTGGGCATTTTTGGTCCTTCTTTGGTAAACATACTGGGGGTATTCAACCCTCATATGGCCGTTCAAAATCATTTTAGTGGTCTTTGGTCTCTCATATAGGCTTGTATAACCTTTATGTGGGCCTGAGGCCTCTTATTTGGGCTAGATTAGCTTTTCTAGTGGCATTTGGACTCTCATATAGGCTTGTCAAATTATTCTGTAAGTATTTTGGCCCACGGATGGCTCTTTAATTCCATTAAGTGGATCTCTTGCCGCTTACACAGACTTGTTCAGCCTTTTGATTGGCCTTTGGTCTCTCATGTCTAATCATTCTATTGGTACTTGGTCCCTCATATGGGCTTCTCCAACCTTTCTGTGCATCTTTGGCCCCTCATATATAGGTTTGCAGCTCCTGGCTGAGAGTCTTGGGCCCCTTATTTGAGCTTATTCAACCTTTCTAGTGGATTTTGGTACCTCATATGGACTTGTCTAATCATTCTTTGGATCTTAGGCCCGTAATTATAGGCTTTATTCCTATCCGTCAGTCTTGGGCCCCGCTCACGGGCTTCTTTTACCTTTCTAGTAACTTCTTGTCCCTCATATGGACTCTTACCATTCTGGAGGTCCTTGGGCTTCTGGTGGTAATTTGCCTCTACTATAGGCTTACCCAAGCTACCTAGGAGTATTTCGGGGTGTAGATGGTCCATGCAACTCCTCTGTGTTTCTTCAGCTCCTTGTATGGGCTTCCTAGGGCATCCTTCTGGGAATCCCTTGTCCCTCATATCAAGAGGTATAAGCCACTAGTAAGAGCTTTTCAAGCCATTTTGCTGGTATATTACCGAGTAGCTGTAGGGGCTTTGCATTTTTACAGGAACATTCCCTGGGTTAAGCCTTTGCTCACCATAGCTAATGCTTAGTCAGCCATGGCATGAACTATAATTGATTCTTAGCCAGCTATGGCATCAACTGTAGCTTATGCTAGGCCACAAAGGGTTAATGACAACATCAAGAATAAAAATAGAAGTAAGAATTCTGAGATACAACCTTTTGGCTTAGTCATGTATATTGAGACAATGCTCATCCCTTGGGGTCTATCTCAAGATATGACCATTTGAATCAGAAATGTATACCAGAATGTGACTAGTCCATGGGACCTATCTTGAGATAGTTCTTCTTGGTCTATAAATATATACCGGGAAATACATAGCCCACAGGACTTATCTTGAGATAAGACCTTTTGCCTCAATCAAATTTCTTCTTAATAGCTAATATCTTAGTACCAAAATATCTTATTACAAGATAGGACCTTTTGCCTCAATGAAATTGGTTCTTAATAGCTAATGCCATAGTACCAAAACATCTTATTGCAAGATAGGACCTTTTTGCCTCAATGAAATTTGTTCATCAGTGATAGTGCCATAGTGCCAAAACATCTTATTACAAGATAGGACATACTGGTACATATTATAAGAAATTAATTAACTTGTAAACATAAGACCAATAGGTCCCATCTGAAGATACATCATATTGGCTCTAACTAGAATGGAAGGCATTTGAGATACTACTTTTTTTCACACACTATAAAATTATAATAAACTATCGTATAGCTTAGCAGAAAACATGAGATGATGCGGAATTGAAAGGAGATTCTAGTTAATATGAAATATGAAAATCAGCAAAAATGCTATATAAGACCTTTTGGTTATCGACCCTCGAAATGTAATGCTTTAGCGACATGCGTCCTTAAAGGGTTATGTGTATTGAGTCGCAGACTGCAGTGTTTGCACCCCCATGTGGTACAGGCTGTGTACACTGCTGTGTGGTGGGGCTGATAAATGATGTGCTAAGCGACATTTATTACAGTCATGTTATTCAAACCGCATACCGGCGGTGGGGGATGTGCGAGGATACACTCGGGTTAGAATCAATACCACACAGAGTATCCCAGAGTATGGGTATCCATGCAGATGTGGCCGCGGCTACTGTCAATGCTATGGGCATTACCATATTACAAACCTCTTATTTGTTATCAGCGCTATGGTTATAACGATTTACCCCTCTCAATAGGTGCTGTTAATGTCATGGTTTTATATTTATGTTATGTTTATATACTTGCTGAGCCTCGGGCCGCATTTCACTCGGCTTACGGCCTCGTGAAATACGGCACGAGGTCAACGCGTGAAATAACCATGTCAACAGACCAAAACTTGTGAACCTTTGTTATCACAATATGCTCCTCTTGCTAGTTGCTATCACTGCCATAGTTATCACAATATGCTCCTCTTGCTAGTTGCTATCACTGCCATAGTTATCACAATATGCCCCTTTTGCTAGTTGCTATCACTGCCATAGTTATCACAATATGCCCCTCTTGCTAGTTGCTTTCACTGCCATAGTTATCACAATATGCCCCTCTTGCTAGTTGCCGCCAATGCCACTGTTAATGTTAAAATGTGCCCCCCTCACTACCGTATATATGTATTCGTTGTCAGTGTCGAAAGTGATTTGCTGACGGTACGAAAAGAAGGGAGGAAACACTGGTAGTTTAGGTACATATGTTGGCAAAAGGGAAGTGTGTAATATAAACGGGGTCCTGCTCTTTCCAGATAATGCAGCGTTTTTTACAGTGGTCCTCACTCGTATCCCTTTAAGGACAGCATGGTGCTTTAATTAATGCCCTTTTGTAGTCATGATGCATAAATGCTGCACTGGTTATGACGTCAACGAGCCTGCAATGATGCATCATGCCAACCAGGCAGCATGATCAAGAATCTAAATATATTCACGTCCATGGCATGATGCAGTAATGCAGTAAACGTGCGTGAGTTACTCAACTAGCTCTCCAGGGCAGCGTTTATGGCGTCATGCCATCTTTAAAGGGTTAGTTAGAGATCCTTCTTTGGTCTCATGTACTACACGTATCGGGCCTAGTGTATCATGGTGGAAACCACCAGCAAACATTGACATGGTATGACATGTACATGCATACATGTGCCAACCGCCAGTGTTAGTTTAATACATTTTTGTACATTGCCACCTAGATTAGACACTTCAAATAGCTATACAATTCATGGAGGACTCTCATATAAAATACAGCTGAAGGACACTGTTGATATCACTGGTTTATAAATGTGTATTGCACAACTAAATCTGTATCACAAACTCGTGTCGCCAATGTGTACCTCTATTACCTCCAATATCCCCTAGGGGACTACATGTA